>DF358644.1:45700-92582 GCA_000787875.1 Solanum virginianum
TTGTCTATATCGGAAGGGTTGGAAGGGTTTATTGTGTGTTGTGATGCCTCCCGAATTAGTTTGGATTGTGTTTTGAAGCGAAATGGTAAGGCGATAGCTTATGTTTTTAGACAATTTGAGATGCATGAGGAGGACTATCCTATCTATGACCCTGAGTTGGTTGCCGTGGTTTTTGCTTTAAAAATTTGACATTATTATTTATATGGGGCACATGTTGATGTGTTTACCGATCACAAGACTCTCCAATATGTTTTCACCCAAAGGATCCTACCTTGAGACAAAGGAGGTGGTTAGAACTTCTTAAAGATTAGGATATGAAACTGCATTATCATCCCGATAGGACTAATGTCATGGTCGGTGCTTTGAGTAAGGTATCCATGGGTAACCTAGTTTATGTTGATGGTGGTAGCAAAGGGGTGGCTACGGAGGTCCACCGGGTAGCTAGATTGAGGATTAGGTTGGAAGAGGTTAACTATGATGGTATTTTGGTTGTTGGTAGTTCCAAAATCTTCCTTGGTTGATGAGGTAGAAATAAAGCAAGATTTTGATCCCTTCTTGTAAGAATTAAAGGCTTTGGTGAGCGTTGGCAAGGTGGAGGTTTTCTCCCAAGGGGTAGATGGTGCCCTTAGGTACCAAGGTAGGTTATGTGTGCCTAGTGTTGATGACTTGAGAAAGAGGGTTCTTAATGAGACTAATAATAACTATCATTCTAGCATTGTATGGCTCCTTTTAAAGCCCTCTATATTAGGCGTTGTAGATCACCGATTGGGTGGTTTGAAGTGGGAGAAATGGCTTGGTTGGGTTCGAATCTGGTTATGGAGGCTATGGATAAGGTAAGGTTAATTAGAGAAAGGTTGAAACAGGCCAAAGTCGTCAAAAGTCCTATGCCGATGTGAGAAGAAGAGAGCTTGCATTTAAAGTTAGTGATTGGGTCTATTTTAAGGTGTCACCCATGAAGAGTGTGTCCCGGCTTGGCAAGAGAGCGAATTGAGTTTAAGATTTGTGAGTCCTTGTAGACTGTTGAGAAGGATTGGTAAGTTTGCATGCGAATGGGAATTGCCTATGGATATGGATAGGGTCTGTCCAGCTCTTCATAATTCTAAGGTTGAGGGGAGGTATTGGTGACTCTAGTATCATCAAACCCTTTTGAGGCTGTGAGTGTTGAGGAGGATAAGTTGTCTTAGGAGAAGTCCCCGATGGAGTATTAGGTGAAAGGGTGGAGAAGTTGATTAATAAGGATGTAGTGTCTATCAAGGCCCTTTGGAAAAATTGTCAATCCGAAAGAGTCTCTCGGGAAGTCGAAGTGGGCATGGAGAAGAATTATTCGTACCTCTTTCATTCTATTCAAGTTTGTGATAACATGTTAAGTCCTTTTCTGTTATGATTTCAAGTCTTATATTTCAGCCCCTATGTCATTTTCATGCATCCATGTTTATATTGACAAAGCTCATGGTGATTTTAACACTTACGTTGAGATTTTTGAAAATGGTGTTTAAGTATATTGTTGTCTTCTTATTGGGGCTTATTTCTTCATGATTACCCTTTCTCATATACGTTTCTTTAATAGTCGGGGATGAATGTTTCCAAGGGGAAGATATTGAAACGACCCCAAAAACTGTTCGAAAATGTGCCTCGGAAGTGCCTAAAATCGTAATCTCTATATATCTCAACATCTATACGTGATATCAAAAATCTGACTTCTATTCTTGATCGGGGGTAAAATTGAGTGAGAAGTGGGTCTAACCCTGATTTTAGAGCAACCGTATCAAAATTCAAAAATCCAAAAATGACGAATTTCAGTGTTGATCCGTGCCCCCGGAGCGACGCGGCTAGGGCACGAACCAGTATTATTTAATCCTAGTTTTGTTGAGTCAGTCCAAGGCCTTTGTGTCTTGGGCCTAAGTCTTCCTATGCTTGAAAATACCTATACTTAGCCATATTTTACCTTCATATCATACAAGACATTCCCCAACTCTCTCTCAAAGTCTTCCTATGCTTGAAAATACCTATACTTAGCCATATTTTACCTTCATATCATACAAGACATTCCCCAACACTCTCTCAAATACTTAGACAAATATTTCACCCCAAATTCAAGTCCCAAAACTCATCCAGTTCTTAAGGACTTTACTTAAGCTTCAAGCCTCCATTTCCAATCTTCACCAAGAATTTTTCAAAGTCAAGGTATATGGGTTTCAACCATTGGGTCCTTTTACCCATGGTGCCCAAGCTTTCTTTATTACCTAAATTACATGTTTCTAAGTTGATTTTACTTATGGGTCTTCTATTATAAATTTGACTATGAACTATGTTGGGGTTTTGTAAAAGTGTGACTGTTTAACTATGTTTTGAGCTATGAATCTTAGATATTTCTTGAGATTTGATGAAGCATTTTGATGTATATTACATGAGGGTATTACCAAGTGTTGGTGGGCGATTTTACATTAAGTTTTCTTGCATGATTTCACTCTTGAATTGTATGGTCGATAACTGTTTGATAAAATGTCCGACTAATATAGCTTGAGTTGTTGAAGGCCTAATGCTTGGCATATGAGTTAAGTGACTTTATGATGATGAAAGGATGTTATGCATGTGTTGATTCCATGAGAAGTATTTATTATATTTTGAGTAGACGATAGCCAATTGAGGAGTGATGCCTCACACACCTTGGATTGGCGTGGTAAGTCATCAACCAATTGAAAGGTTCATACCTCAATCATCTCGGATGGGGGTGGTAAGTCATCAACCAATTGAGAAGTTGATACCTCAATCATCTCAGATGGGGGTGGTAAGCCATCAACCAATTGAGGGGTTGATACTTCAATCATTTCAGATGGCGGTGGTAAGCCATTAACCAATTGAGGGGTTGATACCTCAATCACTTCCGATGGTGCATGCTATATTGTTATATGTTCATCTATTATCTAATTATGCATGTTGATTATGATGTCTATCTATTGTTGCATTGCATCCTACAGACTTAGTACATTCAAATGTACTAATGCATACTCTATGCCTACATGATGTCACCATGTAGGAACCAGAGTCCCACTTGATCATCCTCCACCTCCACGTGGCTAGTATGATTACTCTCAAGCAAATTGGTGAGTCATCAATTTTGGGGACAATGTCTTTGATCTTATGCTATGTATAAAGACCTTCTTTCCTTTTATTGTATGTTTGGACTATGAGGGTGAACCCGGTTGCTTGTCTTGGCCCCCGCTAAGTTCTATGTTTAGAGATGTTGTTGGACAAGTTATGTAATGATGCTATGAGCCTTGACTCTCTTTGGCTCTATGATGTTTTATGATATAAAAGATGCCCCTTAACCCCATGTTCCCTTTTCACTATCTCTTATTGTTGTTTTATTGCTTTCGCGACCAAGAATATGTAATGATAAGTTAAGAGGCTTGATTGGGGTCCCTTCGGGGTTCTCCATTCGTCGTGTCACATCTAGGCCCTAGGCTTGGGTCGTGACAACTTCCCTCATCTTATCAGCCATAGGGGTCACAGCTTCTCCCGAATGGTCTCATTCCTAATCTTATCACTCCTAGGGTGACCACACATCCGTATGGTAAAAAAATAATATTTTTAAAATTTAAAATTTAACTTCAAAAATAAATTTTGAATTTTTCTGATGGTGGTGGTAATGGGGTCGGGGTTGGGCCATAAAAGTAAGGGGAGGGATAGGGATAGGGATGAGGTAAAAAAATAAAGTTTTTTTAAAATGTGCAATATATTTTAAAAATAGACTTTAAATTTATTTTTTTTTGGGGGGGGGGGGTGGCGGTGGGCAAGGTCATGGTGGGGATGGTTAAGTAAGAAAATAATATTGTAATTTAAGGTTAGAGAAAAATTTTGAAAAATAGTTCGTGTTTAATATATCTCCAACTGAAACGAATCATATCATAGATCATTTTCAATTAGCCACAAAGGTGATCATATATTCGACCCAAACTAATAACAACAGAGGAAACAAGGGAAAATAACATTATATGACAAATATGTGCTATGCATTTATTGTACATAATTATATTTTATAAAATATTATATAATATAACTATATTTTACTTTTTCTAAAATTCCTCTTCTCTCTTCTAATTTTGCTCACTTCCTTCCTCTCTTTCTTCCTCTTCCTCTCCCCCCTCCCCCTTCCCCTCCCTTTTTAACCCTTCTTGTATTTTATTTTGTATGTTATATATTTGTTCTCTCTCTCTCACTCACTTTTCATAATTATTTTTCATATATTTGGTTTTATATATTTGTGTTAATTGTATATTTTCTCTCTTTTATCTCCCTCACGCATTGACTCTCTCCTTTTTAGCCTTTTTTCATGTATTTTGCATTGTGTATTTGTATCAATTATATATTTGCTTTTTTTATAATCTCTCCTTTTTCTTTGTAGCTTTATTTCTTGTATTTTCTTTGTATATTTATATCTGTTGTGTATATGCATTTTCTCTCTTTCTCCATTATTTATTATGTATTTGTATCAACTATATATTTGTTCTCTTTCTTTCACTGTCCTTTCCCTCTGATCTATAGTCATTTTCTTGTATTTTGCTTCATGTATTTGTATTAATTATATATTTGCTCTCTTTTTCTCTCCGTCTCTCGTTATTCTCTTTTGTTTAGTCTTTTTTCTTTTATTATTTTGTGTATTTATATTGATTGTATATTTGCTCTCTTAATCCCTTTTCCTCTCCCTCATCCTCTATTATTTTTGTATTTTACTTTATGTGTTGTATCAATTGAGTTTTGAGTGTAACTGATACAAGAACAAATGAATAAAAATGATAAAAGAATGAATTAATACAAGTGATATAAGAACTAGAGAAATAAAAATTCAATAGAACCTAAATGCACATATGAACACAATAAATGTAGTTCCTCACACTTCAAAAATATAGAAATGCAAAAAAAAAGAGGTGGGGATAGAATGAATACAATCTAAATAAATGTATAAATACACAAATACAATTACCTAGCACCTCAAAAAATATAATAATATATAGTGAGAGGAACAAGAGAAGAAGAGAGGGACATGATACAACTTAACAGCATGTACCAGTATAATAAATACATTCACAAACACCTCAAATAATATATAAATACAAAGAGAGAGGTGATAATATAAAATATAAAGAGGGTGAGCAATGACGGATCCAAAATTTAAAGATTGTGGGTGTTTTAAGGTAAAATTGAAATATCTACTTAGTTTGTACGTTATAGGGCTCAAACATACGACCTAAGTCACAAGTCCATCATGCAGTGGCGGATCCAAGATTTAAAGACTGTGGGTGCTCATCTGGCAGGTGTATTTTAAGGTTAAAAAGTTAGTGCTGCCAGTGGGATTTTTTATCTCTCGCCTGGCAGCTCTCTCTGAACCTCAGGGGTGCGCAGAACTAAAGCACCCACAAAATATTTTGTTCACTGGGTGCTTATCTTTATATTTATACAATTTTTATATATTTTCTATATAAAATACACACAAAAAATATTTAAAGCCAATGAATATTCGAGCACCTACCACAGACCACGTGGATCAACCCCTGGGGGTGAGAGAAGGAGAAAGATTATAAGACTTAAATATATGAATACAACAAATTCATTTGTCCAATATCTCAAAATACAAAATTTAAAGAAAAAAGGATAAAAATACAAATGCAAAGAGAGATATGAAAATAAAAATAGTGAAAATACAAAGTATAAATAGGAAGAGAGAAGTGAAAAGTAGAAAAGACAAAGAAAGATATATATTTTACCCCTATTTATAAGAGAATAACATGAGACGAGCGCTGCTTACAAAGTTGTACCAAAAGCAATTTAAATTATACAATGAAGTTGGGGAACGGTGCAACTCCATTAAGTACACATGTACCATGCTTTTCCCTGGTGAAACACGTGTACTATCTTGCAATGTGGACAAAGAAAACATTAAACTCCAGACTTTCTGTCTCCAAATTCATCCTCTCTTTCTTCTCGCCTCATTATGATTTTGTTCTTCCAAATTCGTGTTATTGCTCTCTTCAATTCATACAAGCTAACTTTGATGAATATAGGTTGGGTTTTCCTTGGTCTTGCTTTATTATTAAGGTTAATTACAATTTGATAGCGTTTCTTAGTTTTTTATATATTCTTTTGGATATAGTTTCTACCTAAGATTTCTATATGCATGTTAGCAACCGTTCAATTTGAACATGTATTGTCCTTGATGAATGTTATTTTATAATCAATTAATTGGTTCAATGTTAGACGTCTGACGAAAATCTGAGATACCAAAATCGACTTAAATTTGAAGTTCATTGTGCATTCAAGTTGTTTGATGATATGCCCCAGCTAACTTATTTGAAGTTTCCTATTGCCATTTTCCTTTTTCGGTTGCAGTAGCATGATGTTTGTAACAACCCGTCTTGAGAAGTCTCACATCAGCAAAACACGAGAGAGATATGTTGGGTATATAAGTAATGGTCTATATTTTGTGAGGCGTCTTTTGGTCTATAGTCTGTGACAAAGTTACAATCTTTATCACAAAACTGAGTGATCTCACTTTAAGAAGAAAGTCAATTTATTTTGCCTCGGTGATTTTGGGGCTACTGTTCAAGACTTGGGCACTAAACATACGAGGTATTGTCATTAATTATTTATATTTTAAAGCGCACGCATAGTATATCAAGTAGTGATATTTTTTATGTGTTCTATCCTTTTCTTCGTTGCTTAGAGATTGAATATTATTTTCAACTTTACTGGGATCGGATTAGAGTACATTTACCTGATTTGGACCCATTGGTAAGTCATAATCTTGGGGAATTGCTTATTTTGCTCGCTTCATTCTGGATTTTTAGTGTTTAAAGCATTTGTAATTTTATGTATTTCCTGAAACTTTCAATAAAATTTTAGTCGTTTTCTCTATTTCTTCTTTCGGCATAAGTCTGTAACATGCTGATTCATTTATTATCGCAGCAACCTCACTACGAGTCGAGGAAACAAAAGAGTGTAATCAATGGGGTATCTTCATTATGAGGTATAATTCTGTCAGTTGCCGCGTTTTTTTGGTACATAACATTTTGCTTTAATTCATGGTCGATATCATTTTGTTTTAGTTCCTCCTCCAGTATTTGATCTCTCTTAAAAAAGCATAGTGCTTTAAAATTATTCACTTCGTCGTACATTGACACAAAAAATGTTATTGTCAATCATGACGGACCTTCTCAACACAAACTCAAAATTGAATGTAATGGCTTAGCCAGAGGGAAGTGAAGAAGATCATGATACAGCCACAAATATAGCATGCAAACGGCTCATTAGTATAGAAATCCCAACCTTTAATAACATTGAGGTGACAAAAAATATGGCTATACTCGTAAAAGGATCAAATTACTCATATTAGAGTAGAAACTTCAATTCCAACATCTATTGTAAATATATATTATTTGAAGAATAGGAGGAGGTAGGAAATTGAAAATTTTACTTACCAAATGAATGTGAATAATATTTATAATGATATTAGGAATATAATTTCAATGAGAGAGATTATCAACGGAAAGACATTAGGCAGGTTACTACCTTAGAGACAGCGGCAGATATTTAGCACATTGTCGCTTCATGGTCTGGCATTCCTGTTGAGAAGGTCTCAAGTGATAAATCCGATCGCCTCCTAAAAATGGAAGAAACTCTCCATACCTGAGTCATTGGTCAGGATGAAGCTGTAAAAGCCATTAGTCCTGCTATTAGACGTGCTCGTGTTGGACCGAAGAATCCCAACCGACCTATCGCCAGTTTCATCTTTTCTGGTCCAACTGGTATTGGGAAGTTAGAACTGGCCAAGTCTTTAGCAGCGTACTACTTTGGTTCTGAAAAAGCAATGATTCGACTTGATATGAGTGAGTTTATGGAGAGACACACTGTCTCTAAACTCATCGGTTCTCCCCCTTGGTATGTTGGTTACACTGAAGGAGGTCAATTAACTGAATCTGTGAGACGTGGACCTTCCATTGTTGTGCTCTTTGATGAGATTGAGAAGGCTCATCCTGATATCTTTAACATGATGCTTCAAATTCTTGAAGATAGAAGGGCACAACTGTCGAATGCTGGAAGCAGTGTGATTGAGAAAGGAGGTCGTTGTATAGATTTTGACGAGAATGATAGTAGTTACAACCGTATCAAGAGCTTGGTGACTGAAGAGTTGAAACTGTACTTCAGGCCAGAGTTCTTAGACAGATTAGATGAGAAGATTGTATTCCGTCAGCCCACTAAGTTGGAGGTGAACGAGATAGCTGATATCATGCTTAAAGAGGTCTTTGCGAGGTTGAAGAATAAGGAGATAGAACTTCAAGTGACGGAGAGGTTTAGAGACAGGGTGGTTGAGGAAGGATACAACCCAAGCTATGGAGCTAGGCCATTGAGAAGAGCTACTAGAACTTCAAGTAGTGAAGGAGAGGTTTAGAGACAGGGTGGTTGAGGAAGGACACAATCCAAGCTATGGAGCTAGGCCGTTGAGAAGAGCTATCATGAGACTGCTGGAGGACAGCATGGCTGAGAAGATGCTTGCGGGTGAGATCAAAGAAGGTGATTCAGTAATTGTGGACATGGATTTAGATGGCAATGTTACCGTCCTCAATGGCAGTTGCGGTGCTCTGTCAGATCCAGCTCCTGAGCCTATCCCTGTGTAGATCAATTCTTCACTTAGCTCTGCAGATTTGTTGTCTGTAATGTTGCTTTCGATTGTCTTGGCTACTAAGCTCTCCTGCGCTTATGAAGCAGGACATGAGAGCGTTGCTCGAGTTAAAATCCTATATAACTGACGACTATTTAGCAATCTTGGATTCTTGGAATGGTTCTTCACATTTCTGTCACTGGCCTGGAGTTACATGTGGCCTCAAACACCAAAGAGTAACTCACTTGAATCTGAAAGGCAAGAGGTTAGCAGGAAGCATTCCACCTCATATTGGAAATCTTTCCTTCCTAAACTTTCTTGATCTTTCAGACAACTCCTTCCGAGGAGGAATTCCTCGGGAAGTAAGTAAGCTCTTCCGACTTAAGAACTTAAACATGAGCTTCAATTTTCTTGTAGGTGAAGTGCCATCTAACTTGTCTCAGGGAGTATCTTGCTTTTTGTTGGAAACTTTTGCTACTGCAATGGGTTCCCCTTTCTGGTTCTCACGATACTCTCTTTTTTTGTTTTACCTTCCTTTATGACATTTTGAAAGAAAACCGAGTTAGAGCTTTGGAGCATGCTATATGATAGGTCCAAAGGTGATTTGCATGCTTTCTTCTTCTTATTCTTTTTTTTTTATTATTTTTTCTGATGAAGTAAGAAGTCATATTTGAAAGGTATCAAGGAGATGCAAATTACATACACAAAAACATGGTTAACTCCCTAAAACAGAAAAGCCTATTTAATCAACGAGTTAGCCACAAGTGAAGAATAATCTCTAAGTGGCATTAATCAAGCGAATGAAATCTAAGAAGGGTAATAATCATTTGCAGGGGATAAATTGTTTCATTGGAAGAGATTAAGAAGGCAAAAGAATTAATTTCTCTAAGAATATTGTCATTTAAACGTAGAATTATTAGTTTCTATTTATGTAGCAAGAAGGAATTTGAGGTGTGAATTTCTGCAGAAAACATAATATTGGACAACCAAAGCAGTGAAGCAACTTTTACTACCATATCGTCACAAAGACGCAAAGATTTGCTGTGTGCTACCATTGTATATCACATACATGGTATGTTCCTCTCAAACCTGAAAGTGGTGCAAGGAAGATAATTTTTTTAATTGATTCTACAATTCAACTGTCTATTTTTTCTACGTTACTTTATGTTGCACGACATTATTATTTAGTTTCTTTATATGCACTATATTACGACAAACAGTAGCAGTAATGAGGAATCAAGGTGTCAAATTGGTGCAGATGGCATTACTTTGAACACAACTGAAGTTAATTCTATTTTAATTCTGTATTTTTAAGTTATACTTTAAAAAAAGTTTACTAACATTAATAAGAAAGCTAAGGTTTACACTATTAGGTGGATATCAGATTTTCTATCTCAAGATATATAAAGTACTAATATGTCTCATAACTTCCTTTTGATGTGCCTCTTAAGTCTGCTTGAACAATTCTCATTTTCGAGATCATGAATTAATTTTAATTGCAGTATGTTCTTTTAAATAAGCATACATGTGGCAGTGCATGCTTATATTTTGTTTTCCATTTGTGCATTTTACTGGCGTTTGTAAATTAACTTGATCTTTTTTTTAGTAGATTTTACTTGATAAGAATGTGTTGCATCGTGATCATGATGTATAACCTGATGAAGAGTGAGGGTGGCTTATGGATGGAATAACTGCAAACTTGGATTTTCTTTTTGAACTATGAATAAAATAGGTTGTAATAGGGAATTCAATTGTAATTCTCTTGGAAGTTTTTCCGCTTGAGGAATTTTTGGTTACCATAATTGTGCTGCTAATATTAACCAACAAGTTGCATTGTCTAGTTCGCTTGAAATATTGTGTTGTTACAACAACAAAAAGAAATCAAAATCATGTATGTTGGGCCCGTGCTGAGCACGGATATATGATTGAATAATGTGTATAGTGTAATAATTCAAATAATATTTTTTGCAGATGTTACTCTATCGAGTAATTTATCAATATATGTCTCATAATATGTAAAGTTCGAAATTCTATACTTTATTAGAGGTCTCGCATTAAAGAAGTATTTTACTCTTGAAAAAAGATTTTTTAAAGGAAAAATATTTCGAATTTGAACATCATGAATTTGAGGTCAGAATTCTAATACAACATATTTTATATATTAGATTTGATATTTATATTTTTTTAATGAATATTTTTAAATACAATATATTTTATTTATTGGATTTGATATTTTATATTTTTTAATGAATAATTTATAAAATATATACAAGGAATCAAGGCTATCAGGTTAGTTGTAAATTATTGCTATAAATGTAATGTATAAAAATGATTTTTAAATTATATACATCGTACGCTCACAATAGTAGTGCCTAACGACAGTAATGGCCGATTGCAGATAGAATTCTTCTTTTAAAACTTTTCGATTGCGACAATTCCTTCTAAAAAAAGAAATCTTCTTTTAGGATGGTGTGTCATTTTAAATAAACAATGAGAAATCTTTCTTCAATTATATGTCATTCAATTTTATTTTATTTGAGAAAAAATGTTTTATCATTTTATGTCATAGTGTTCCATTAGATAGGAACATTATAAATATTGACAATTCTCATACAAAGAGTATTAGAGCGAAAACACAAGCAAAGCACAAGCACATGAAGGGGTTTCGGAACCTGGCTACAGAAGAACAAAGGTCGCATCTGAGCGCTAAAGGGTTAAGAAAAGGAAAGAGGGGAGTGGATGTATCTAGAGAACCCTACGATGTAGGTGTCACACCCCGGGAGGGTACCCTAAGCGTAACTGGCACTCAGAGACTATTGCTAGTCCCCAAGCGAACCACTTGGCCTCATCAAATTCATTCATACATACATTCTACTAATCAGTGGAAGACATAAGAAAGTAAATGGGCACATGATCATCTAGTCTCAAAAATAATATTATAAATAAAAAGGCAAGTAGAAAGAAGCTAGCTCAACAAGTCTTAACATTAACATTCGATTCTAGTCTATGAAGCCTCTATTACTATCAAGTGGTGTCAATGACAGACTCATGGCTACCTCAATCAAAATAAAGCTAATCAAATCTACTCTAAAGTAAGATGAAATAAACATAATAAATCCTCCGAAGTAGGGGGCTCACCAATTAGCTGAACGTCTCAAATCCTCAATGATGCGCCTGTTGACGATCTCCAAATCTTGTATCTACATTATGAAATGATGCAGTCCCAGAGGAGGGACTCATCTCAACTCATCTTATCTCGTCTCGACTTTCTAGGAGTTTCTCTTATCCGACAATAATCAATTATGAGCCAGTAATTGTACAACAATCACACTGATGTTGCCACAGTCGTTCTATACTTGCCAAGTAGAGAACAAATCGAAACTACATGGACAAGTCCAAATGGAGTCAGCAAATCTATAAGTCCTCTATTGATTTCAGGGACTTCTAATCAGAGAGGACCTCAACATAATATGATGTGATGGTCCAAATCCTCACCTATGTTTGGCTACGTAGTTTGATGAGTGCGTATTGGACTAACTCTTACTCTTTCGATGCTCGATACTCCTCCCATGACTTAATGCTTATAAAACAACCTATCCAATCAAACTATCTCCATCCAATCATCTCAATCTGCCTCATGGAGGCACAATCTTTCAATCAGTCTCATAGAGACTCTAATCATCTCATCAATCAATATCTCAATCAATAGCTCGAGGATTAGAACAATCATTAGGGAACAATCAAATAGACAAATCGTTAGAATTCATTTATGGAGACTCAAGGGGCTATCAAGTTCTATCAACTCATCACCATTGTCACCTCACAATCACAATCACAATCAAAATCCTCACTCAATGCTCTAGACTCAATCCCTGTCTTTGTTCATGCAATCTTTAAGAAAATAATAAGTAGGATTTATGTAATATTTCGTGAAAAATATTCAATTCAAGAAAACAAGTTTATGATGATCATCAACATATGAAAATACATGAAAAAATTATAAAATTTTCAAGAAAATAATCAAGAATTATGCATGTAGACTCAAGAACCTTCAACTCTCATCTAAGACCATCTATGGGGCACATGGGAGAATAATCTCATACTTTCATTTAGCCTTACATACCTAGTATGGAGTTTGACAATCAATTCCTCAAGAAATTAGCCTCAATCCTTTGAACCCTAGCTCTTCTCCTCTTCTTCACTTAAGGTCTCTTCTTAATCTTTGCATAAGGGACTTTAAAATAGATTTTTGAAACTCTTTTAGGCGAAAAATGACTTATAATGGTCATGGGTTTAAGTCTAGAAGGGGTAGAGAAAAGTCTAGAATGCCTCTCAAAAGATTAAAAATTTAGAACTTAGGTGGAACAAGTCGAGGTAACAGATCCACGACGCGGATCCATCGCGTACTTGCATATTTTCGGAAATCTAATCCCCGCCAAAAATTTTGAAAATTTTCTAGGCATGGGTCCGCGATCAGGGCGCATCGCGGCCCCACACATACCCTCACTGTCTCGGTTTTCGAATCAAAAAATATTTTTTATCTGATTGCTCTAAAATCAGATCGAGATCATTTTTCCACTCAATTTTTTGCATTGATCTCAAATCCGATCTCGAATTTTCCATCCGAGCTTGGAAAGACACGTTTTGCACACGATTTCATTCTAGGGGCATTTTTATAATTTTATCGGGTGTTATATCATCTCCCCCTTGGGATCATTGGTCAATGATAAGTAAGGGTGGATATCAAGACATGAATAGACTCGAAACTCCTCTCAACATTCACATCTATCAATCCATCTTTTGACTCCTCATTTCTATTAACAATCTCTATTCAAACTCAAGAATAGAAAATCAACAAGAAAAGATAATCAATTTGGTCAAAGGTGAGGAATTTTTACCTTCAACATTCTCATCATTAGACACGAATAACGATCAAGATTCTTCTCATCAATCACTCAACAAATCAAACTAGCGACCCATTCGGACGATCACAAATCACTCAGAATAGACAAATCGATTCAGATCAAGAGTAGAGATATTCTCTCAAACATTTTTAGCATCAAGCGTGAATGGAACGTCGAAACTCAATCAATTCGAAACATTTATACACTTCGACAATCAGTCTTTCGAATTCAAGAAGGAAACCATCAACTGTAATCGGACATTGGAACTCAATCAATTCGAATCGTTTAAAACTTCGACAATCAGTCCTTTTGAGTCAGGAAGGAAACCATCAACTCTAATCGAGAATGAGACCATCGATACATAAGACTCTGTGTATAACTCTCAAGCTTAGTACCTCGTCTCAATTGAGCTCCTTTTCATGAAACTTTACTCTATCAACTTAAGCTTATAGCTCCTATTCAACTTTCTACCTATCCACATCCTCTTATTCCATTCAAGCCTACTTTTGAGCCTCAAGGTGCTACCCTTAAGATAACCATATTCATACAAAACAAATCCTCAATACTTAGCTCTATACTTCCACAGGGACTTTCATTAAAAGATCACTAGTCTCTTCACTATCATGAAGTCTTCGATAGTCTGTCATCAATACTCGCATAACAATAACCACGCATTCAAGCCTATTACTCTAACCACTTCAACTCTGTTTAGAATTTTCAAGCCTACTTCGCACTTCTACCTCTACCATTTAATGAGCTCCCACTCAAAGACACACCATCATACTCTTACCTATCTATTATATATCATATTGTCTCATCTCTCCCCTTTTCCCTATCTATACCCCTACATGACACAAGTACAACACCAATGTCACAATAAGGATACATTCACTCCTCCTCATCTATCCTCATTCTCTGTCTACTACTATCATTATCACTATTAGGGCCTAGAGGAACTCGTCATCTCCCCCTTTGGCGAAACCCCAACTACTACTCCTCATGCACAATAACCACGATTCTGCATCTCAAACTTGACACTCTACATCCTACCATCAACAATGGCATAACAAGTTGAGGGTCAGTGCATACGTAAGATAGCATCATAATGAAGAACTCTCACTCTCTCCCATCAACCATCACTCTCATAGTATCATGGACATTTCTATCAAGACATGGGAAAATGGGATCACTCAAAAAAATTAGAACGATTCAATCAAGAAATCTTATATGAGGATATTCATAATAAAGTACAATCTCTCTCGTCTATCAAGAATCATTCTGAGTTCACAGAACTACACGTAGTGTAAAACTCAAGTCACATCTCATTCAACATAGGGGTGAAAACACTTAGATCCATAGGGTCAGATCAAAATTAATGAATGAATTCATCGTTCTTTATCCTTACAATTCAACATGAATAACATTCAACAAGTGGTATATGGGACTAGGTCGTGGGCATGGCAGTCGCATACTAGATGGGAAAAGAGCGTAACCTCAATGAAAGAATAAGAAACATATGATATGACAAGAAAATTGATGTCTTATCTCAATCAGCCCACCTCTATCAAACTCAATATCTACTTTGGTTTCTCACGTCACCATCTCTCTCTTAGCTCAAGGGTCATCTCTCCAGTTTTGTGAATCAAATCCCTCTACTAGGCTATAAGCATATACCTTTACATGATCGAGGAATCACTATTCATAAGAATAGGCATCTTAAACTCTTCTATCATTCTATAGTCGTATAAATAAATTAGCCACTGAGACTCTCTTCAAAGATACCACTCTTAGCTTCCTCTTGTCTATATGGAAATCTCTATATATATTTGTTGCTCTTATTGGCATAAATAACCACTTCCCACAATCTTACAATCTAATCTCTTCGTTTGCCTACTAACACTCAACTTTTGTGCTCTTATACACCCATTTGTATAAGACTTAGACTACAAGGAAAAACGCATCATTATCTATCCATAATCCCCAAATCGACTTAGCTACTCAGGATGGCAAAGAATACTTACATCAACCTACTCCACATTGACAACTCAAATATATTACCTAGATTTTTATAGCAGTCATAACTTAGAGCTTCACACATCTTTACACAATCATGGGTACATATCTCAAGTCTCTTCTTATCTATTGAGTTATCCTCATTTCACTCGTCTTACCTAAGGGGCACTTGTACTCTGCCCATAATATCATTTTCCTTACAACTCAGTACCACTCACCTATTCAGTCATATCATCTTTAACTTGTATTCTACCCATGGCATCACTTTCTCACATATCAACATCTTCATCTCGAACATACACTAGGGAAAGCCTCTTAGAGAAAATCTCCAACTAAGACTATCACTCTCACAATGTTGTCTCCTCTTCCACTCTACTCCTCAAAATTCAAGCTTAGGGTCTACCACTAACATGTGCATTTATCACACACCTCTCTAATATCACACCAACTTACTACTACTAGGTTAAAATGTGGGGAATATAAGCCCACTAAAATCTCATAGCGAGCATTCAATCAATGCATTCCCCTCATCACGGCTCAGTACCACTCACATATACATTATATCTCCTTACCTGACTAAGCTCATAACTCGATGACTCTCATGAACTCTCACTTAAACAAATCATAGGCCTAATTTAGATCTATCACATTAAAAACACTCTTTCCCCATATTCAACATCCATATTTCACCATCAATAGTGCAGATATTATAACACCTTGATATAAATTCCCTTCTAGTTTGAGCATGCTTTATCTCATTCTAACAATAACTCTGTCTCTATACCTCATTATGAAAAATCTAGGGGTACTTACTACTCTTTCGTCAAAACTTATGGCAATCGACTCATCACCCCATTACTTAACTAATAGATAATAGCTCTATTCATATGTCTCAATCAGCTATCACTCTCATTATCTCATCCTTTCCTTTATCAGCTCTTCTTGGAAGCATGATCACAATTGTGTAATGCGTAATGCGTAACACACGAATTAAAAGAGAGTTTTCATAGAGTTTAACTCTATTGCACGAATTGAAATAAGAAAGAAATGTAATAATTCTGAATGTTCTATAGTCTCCTGCTTATAAAGTGTGGTGCACAACACATCCATAAACAAGACTCTACTAGACATGGCTTCATAGACTCCCTAGGACACTTGAACTCGTACTCTGATACCACCTGTAACGACCTGGCCCAACACTGTGAAGTATTGTCCACTCTTGGGCCTAGCCAATCATGGATTTATCCCTTTGGGCTCACCACAAAAGGCACCTCACAGTATATAGATCAGTCCTTTACTTATATACCTAGTATCTCTCCTGTGTTTTGTCGATATGGGACATCTCATCTCAAGATGGGTTGTTACATACACCCCCTCTATGGACTCAACATTCCCACTGAGATTTGCCCCACCGCATGAGACTCGCCTAGATTCAGCATTGAGGTTTGCCCCGCCTCATCGAGATTCGTCTAACAAGATTTGCTCCACTGTATTGGGATTCGCCTAGACTCGGCACTGAGGTTTACTCCACTTCACCGAGATTCGCCTAAACTCAGTTGAACTCTAGTACCGCATCGACAAGGCTGACACAGGAGCGGCTTTGATACCAAGTTTGTCACGCCTTAAGAGGGTACCCTGGGCGTAACTGGTACCAAGAGACTATTGCTAGTCCCCCAGCGAACCACTTGGCCTCATCACATTCATTCATTCATACATTCTACTAATCATAGCTGAACGTCTCAAATCCTCAATGATGCGCCTGTTGACGATCTCCAAATCTTGTATCTACATCATGAAATAATGCAGTCCTAGAGGGGGATGTCAGTACGTGGAATGTACTAGTGTGTAAAATAGCTAAGTGAAATCAAAACAGGTAGAATAATATAGAAACAATATCAACTCAATATAGAAATTAATTAACATGTAAAATATCTATCTAAAGAAAGAATAAAGAGTAGACAAGTGACCCATCAACCAATAATATCTCATGAAATATATTCAATTCAAGAAAACAAGTTTATGATGATCATCAACATATAAAAATACTTAGAATATATAGTTTATAAAAAACCTTTCAAGAAAATATGCATAGAGACTCAACACTTTCGCAATATTTATATTACCATCAATTGGGGCAGATAGAAGAACTGAAAAAAATTATAAAATTTTCAAAAAAATAATCAAGAATCATGCATGTATACTCAAGAACCTTCAACTCTCATCTAAGATATCTATGGGGCACATGGGAAAATAATTTCATGCTTTCACGTAGTCGTACATACCTGATATGGAGTTTGACAATCAATTTCTCGAGAATGTAGCCTCAATCCTTTGAACCCTAGCTCTTTCTCCTCTTCTTCACTCAAGGTCTCTTCTTAATTTTTGTGTAAGGGATTTTAGAATAGGTTTTTGAAACTCTTTTAGGCCAAAAATGACTTATATTGATCGTGGGTAAAGTCTAGAAGGGGTGAAGAAAAGTCTAGACTGCTCTTCAAAAGATTTAAAATTTAGAACTTAGGTGGAACAGGTCGGGGTAACAGTTCTGCAACACGGACCCAATGCGTACTTGCGTATTTTTGAAAATTCAATCCACGTCGAAAAATTTGAAAATTTTTTAAGTGTGGATCCATGATTAGGGCACGTCACAGCCCCATCGCTTACCCTCGTTGTCTCGATTTTTGGAATGAAAAATTATTTTTTAATTCGATTGCTCTAAAATTGGGTTGAGACCACTTTCCCATCCAATTTTTCGCACTGATCGCAAATTCAGTTCTGAATGTTCTATAGTCTCCTGCTTATAAAGTGTGGTGCACAACACATCCATAAACAAGACTCTACTAGACATGGCTTCATAGACTCCCTAGGACACTTGAACTCGTACTCTGATCCGACCTTGAAAAGACATGTTATGAGATGATTTCGTTCTAGGGACATTTTGGTAATTTTGTCCGGTATTACAGTAGGGTCTGAATGTATTTATCCGAACGGGTTGGGCCTCCGGATCCTATTGTGTAAACCGAGCTTTTTGGTTTAATAAAATGGGCCTTGAGCCCACTACTTAATTAAAAAAAAGAGTATTAGAGCGGAATAAAAATAAAACTTTTTTTATGACTACAAGTATAAGATTACCACATCACCCGTAAGTCTCATTTGGCGAAAACATGCTATAAACGTAACGTGTAAAGCGTAATCGATAAAAATGACACTTAAATTACATTTATTGTACAAACCAGGTACAAATGACAGTGACAGCCTAACTGCAAAAATTATCCATCACAGCCTAAATAAAAGAGAATTCTTTTTATATGACTACATGTCATTTCAAACAAGAAATGAGAAATTTTTCTCTGATTTTGTATCATCCAACTTTTATTTCATTTGGGAAATAACACTTTATCATTTGATCTTATAATATTTCGTATTCCATAAAATAAAAACAATTTCAACTAATGTTGACAATTTTCAGAGTATTAGAATGAAATTTTTTTCTGTTGGGTGTGATTGGTTAAGGTTATGCTAAATTCACTCTTATTTTGGTTTAATTTCAATTTAAATAAAAAAAAGAAAATTAAATATGCTCCTCTACTTTTGTTTATCAATTACGTTTGTCTCTAATTGTACTATAACGATAAATATATTCGTATGATTATCAATGTATTCAAAAATATTGCTTATGTAGATGAAATATCCTAAATCAACTAAAATAACCAATTTCAATTTAAACTATTCATTTTGAATGAATCCTCAATTTAATCTAACCCGCAGCCAACAAGTATCATAAGTATATTGACATGTGTCAGAAGAAAATCATTCCTCAAATCTATCGAGGAAAAAGAATAAAGATACTGAGATTCAACAACCATCTATCTTAATACGTGTAACTTTGTTATTTACAATTATTGTAGTGGAAGAAATTTAAGCTTTATAATTTTTAAGTAAGTCAAAACAAAATATATTTAGGAATGTGAAAATTTGTCATAAATATATATAAAATTTATACGTGTATGACTATACAATGTGTATAGTGTAATAATTCAAATAATATTTTTTGTTGAATGTTACTCTATCGAATAATTTATAAGTGTACACCTTGTAATAAGTAAAGTTCTAAATGTTATCATTAATTAGAGATCTTGCATTTTGATTGGTCTTAAAATGAAATTGTCATTAATAAGAAGTGTTTTAAAAAAGAAAATTGTAAAGAGAAAATATTATGGATTTGAATATCATGAATTTGAGGTCGGAATTTAATACAACATATTTTATTTATTGGATTCAATAATTTATACTTTTTTTAATGAATATTTTAAAATTTATACAAGGAATCAAGGCTCCCAGGTCATCTGTGTAAATTGCTGCTATAAATCTAATGTATAAATTGTAATCGACAAAACTGATTTTTGAATTACATACATCGTAAACTCACAGTAACGGTGTCTAATGATAGTAATGACCGATTGCAGATATTTCCTTAAAAGAATTCTTCGCTTCTTTTAAGACTTTTTGATCGCGATAATTCTTTTTTTAAGAAAAAATTCTTCTTTTAAAACTTTCCGATCGAGACAATCCTTTTTTAAAAAAAAAATCTTCGTTTAAAACTTTTCGATCGCGATAATTCCTTTTCAAAAAAGGATTCTTCTTTTAGGACAGAGTGTCATTTCAAATAGGTAATGAGAAATCTTTCTCTCATTATATGTCATTCAATTTTTATTTCATTCGAGAAACATCGTCTTATCATTTTATCTAATAGTGTTCCATTAGATAAGAACATTATAAATATTGATGATTCTCATAGAAACAAAATAAATACTCTGTATTTGTTGAATGTCATTTACATAAGGCTATGCTAAATTCACTTTTATTTCTCATTTTGAATCAATTAACTAAAGGAAATAAGATTTAATCCACACTTATACTTTTTATCTATTAACTACATTTTTTTTCTAGTTATATTATAGGACCAAATATATCTCAATCATGATCAAAATATTCAGAAATACTCCTCATTTAGATTGACTCTTCCAAATCAATCAAAATGATCCATATTAGATGAAATCTTCAACTGAACTCAATTCATAACGCACTAAACTAAAAATCCAAACCAAACATGTCCATCTTCATCCTAAAATTAGAGTATTCATGACTTTTTGACTCTCTCAAATCAATCAAAATAATCTATATTAAATGAATATTCAACTGACCCCTAATTTGTAACGCTCCAAACAAAAATTCAAATCAAATATGTCCATCTTCTTCCTAAAAATAGAGTATTCATGTCTTTTTGACTCTCTCAAATCAATCAAAATAATTCATATTAGATGGATCGTCCACTGAATTCAATTTGTAACGCCCGAAACAAAAATCCAAACAAAATATGTCCATCTTCTTCTTAAAAATAGAGTATTCATGTCTTTTTTTACTCTCTCAAATCAATCAAAATAATTCATATTAGATGAATTGTCCACTAAACCCAATTTGTAACGCCTCAAACCAAAAGTCAAACCAAATATGTCGATCTTCTTTTCCTAATATAGAGTATTCATATCTTTTGTAAGGGAGATGTAGACAATCTCCCTTTTATTCCAACATCAGCTTCTTGTCAGTATACTTACGTACGAGTTTCAAGTAAACAAGCTACCACATCAATACAAAAGACGAATAGGAAAAACTAAGGCAATTGGACCCCAAAAAAGCAAGAAAAGAACAATTACAGATAATATGGGAGGACAAAAAAATTTTTGCTGGACTTCTTTTTTTTTTTGGCTTTTTGTTCAACAGACTTGGAATGGAATTATGAAGAAAAGTAGAGTTTGATGAATTGAATTGGTAATTTACTGGAATAAATTGATAAAAGAATGAGTTCAGTATAATAAATGTTATGAAATTATATAAAACAATAGAAAGAATAAAGTACGGAAGAAGAGAGAAGATTTCTTATTACTCTTGAATAATATTAAGATGTTCAGACGTATATTACAATGAAGGAAACTCTTATATTTTTAGGGAAAAAAACTGAATTAGTCTCCAAGTAAGAAACTGAATTGCTCTTCAAGTAGGATTCCTAACTCTTAAAGGAATCCACATACCATAAATAGAATATATTTATAACACTCCTCCTTGAATGTCTATTTGTTAGACTATGTGCCTCGTTAAAATCTTACTAGATAAAACCTTGTGGGAATAAAATTCTAGTGAAGAAAAAAGAGTACACATATCTAATAATACACGTTATTTGATGCCTCATTAAAAACCTTACAAAGAAAACCCAATGGGACAAAACCTTGTGAGGAAAAGAGAGTACATAGCATATTAACTTCCCCTGATCAAAACATCAATGCAAGTACTTGAATCTTCACATTCCAATCTTGTATACCATCTTCTTGAAAATTGTAGTTGATAGAGACTTGGTGAAAAAATTAGCCACATTCTCACTTGAATGAATCTATCGCACATATATGTTACCATTCATTTGGACCTTATATGTGTAGAATACTTTGGTGAAATGTGCTTAATTCTATCTCCTTTTACGAATCCTCCCTTTAGGATCAAAGAGTTTTGCAAGTTCCTCACTTCAACTTCTTTAAACAAACAATCTATTTCCTTTTGAAAAATCATCAAGAGTTTCAATTCAAATTATCAACTTGCATAATAATATGAAAGATTCTTGATTTATTTTAATTAATATGAAGACTATAAACAAGTTTTTCAAGAACTTGTATATGCTTCATGCATGTTAAATCCTTCAAATACTTTCATATCAATTTTGTCCATTGATAATATTCAATATTAAATACATGATGCTTTCTAGTGTCTAGATTGCAAGTCAAATAAGCGTTACGCTTACCAAAATGCATCATTCCACTTGATAGTCAGAACATGCTTTAATATATCAAAAATTTGGATCCTCAAAATCTTTTACAATGTTGTGTTATATTGTATCAAAGATATCATAGACAAAATATCATTTTTGTCTGTTTGCAATGCGACATAACTTGTTGAGATCTCATCACTTCATTATTTTCAGGTAGCTACCCCTCTCATGAGGTTTCATGAAGTGTTATGTGATAAGCTCTTCATGAGCACATTGTCTCTTTATTATAACCATTTTGATCATTTATTCCTTTCAAGAATTGGGATCAATTGCATATTTCATACATGTCTTAGACTTTGCCCTTCAGGTACATTCAATAAGAGTATTTCAACTCTTAGTTTCTTGTTATCTCCCCCTTATGTTAGACAAACTAACATATATTCCAGTCTATCTTAGAGAATCTATCTTTTATGCATCATGGTATATTTATTAATTATATACTGCATATCAAAATTATTAGATGAAAATTGTA
Source organism: Solanum virginianum (assembly GCA_000787875.1). Lineage (NCBI taxonomy): Eukaryota > Viridiplantae > Streptophyta > Magnoliopsida > Solanales > Solanaceae > Solanum > Solanum virginianum. The sequence goes on from DF358644.1 coordinate 68,617, forward strand.
TGGTCCATGACCATAAATCAATTCGAGGAGAAATTGATCATAATGTATTGGATTGATGCATATCTTTGTGCATAATTTGTCATATTTCAGACCATGAAGTTTTGTTCTCATGAGCAATGATTGGCCATTTATTTAAGGCATTTAGGGTCAATCAGCTTAAATTTTTATCAATATTATCACCATGAATCGTCTTGATTACGTATTCTGAAAGTTGTGCTCTTAATTCAATTATCTTGCAGAAACAATTTTGCGTATGTCAAAATTCAAGTTGACAATAAACGCACATGTGATTATCTTATTGATGCATCTATTTTACATATCACATGATGGTGAACGGGCCCATATTCAACTTTCATCTTTTCAGAATTTAGGAAATTCAATCCCAACATTAGTTGATGCAAACAACTTATAATGAGAACAAGCAATCTTGAATGATCTTTTATTTCTTCAATATATGTCTAATAAGTAAACTTCAAGTTTACCATGACATGTGCCTTTTGCTATAGTAAATTTTTGATTTACTATTACATAAACAAATTTCAGATTTCTTACTTGGGGAGTAAATTTTAACTTTATTTCTTCTCAACTACTCTACTTTTCATAGAGGTGAGCCACGATCCTTTTAAATTTGTAAATGCATCTAGCATTTGATTTGCAATTCTTGCAAGTGCATAATCTTTTGTCCTTGTTGCTCATAAATAGAAGCACATGGATCAAGATGAGACAATGATGAATTTCTCTTTTGATATCATTATCTTCTCCCCCTTATTTTGGAAAAAGTGTCTCATCAAATCGACAATATGTAAATCAAGCAGTGAACATATCTCCAGTTAATGGTTCAAGATATCGAATAATAGAAGGTAATTCAAACCCAATATATATTCCTAATCTTCTTTCGAATCCCAATTTTATGTGATGTGGTGGTACCACAAGCACATATGCAACACATCCAAAAATTCTTAGATGGAAAATATTAGGTTCTTGACCCAAAAATGATTGCAATGGAGAATGCTTATGATAATTCAGTCTGAGATGAATAAGTGTTGCAGCATGCAAAATTGTATGTCCCCATACAAAAGTGGGTGCAATGTAGTTTTCATAAGCAATGGTCTTGCTATCAATTACAAGTGTTTAATTAATGACTCAACAAAGCCATTCTGAGTATGAACATGAGCAACATGATGTTCAACTCTTATCTTAATAGATAAACAATAGTCATTAAATGTTTTAGATGAAAACCTCTGCAACATTATCAAGGCGGATGAATTTAATTTGATTATCAGAAAATTGTGCCCCTAATCGTATTACTTGTGCCAACAATTTTACAAATATCAAATTGCAAGATGGCAATGGGCACACATGAGGCCATCTAGATGAAACATCTATTAGGACCATAAAATATCTAAACGTCTCACCAGGTGGGTGAATAGGTCCACAAATATCCTCATGTATATGTTTCAAAAATGCAGAGACTCAATCCCAACTTTCGTTGGTGATGATCTCACAATCAACTTGCCTTGATAACAAGTAGTACAAGAAAGTTCACCATTTAAAAGAATCTTTGGGTTCTTTAATGGATGTCCATTAGAATTTTCTACAATTTATCTCATCATTATAGATCCAAGATGTCTCAGGCGATCATGTCAAAGTACAAAAGTATTGGAATCAGTAACCTTTTGGTTTACCATAGAATGTGCATCAATTGCACTAATTCTTATCCAATACAAACCACATAATAAAATAGAAAATTTTTCTATAACACATGTCTTCCCAGAGACATTCTTGGTGATACCAAGATATTCAATACTTATCTCATCCATTGTCTGGATATGATAATCGTTTGCACGAATATCTTAAAAACTTAATAAGTTTTTCTGAGATTTTGGTGAAAACATAGTATTATGTATGATGAGTTTAATTCCTTTGGGTAAAATTATAATGGCTCTTCCGAAACCCTCAATCATATTAGTACTACCAAAAATTTTAGTAACATTTATTTTGCCCATATTTACATGAGAGGAAAAAAATCATTTTCAAAAGTTCTCATTCTTCATGAATGGAACACAATCACCTTAGCATATCAATTTATGATAGCTTAGTACCTCATCCATGTTCACGTGCATTATTCAATTACTTGTCTTGTTTCAGGCATTATGTACTGCTACCACATTCACTTTAGAGAATGGAGCATTTTAACGGAATATATTTTATGATTTTTCACGAAAAGCACATTATTTTGCTTTAGTCATCATTACATCATTAATATGGTGCATTGAGACTTGAACCCAATGTCTTATCTATATAAGAGCGTCTTACGCCATAAATTGATGGGGCTTGGACCCAACATCTTTAACTGTGAGATATTCATATTTTCAAATTCATCAAGATGATCACATATGAATATTGTAGCTTTAACACAATTTTATTTTGATGTTTTATTTTCATTCTTTAATGATGTCTCCAAGACATTGAGCATCCAACACCCATGAAGGGCAGTATTTGCCCAATTTATGAAGGGCAACAAACTCAAGTTTCTCAAGGTTAGTCATATCAATAAAGATAAAATAAATAAATAATACCTTAACCTTGAAACTTAACTTTCACTAGCCTTGAAACTTAACCTTCACTCTTTAACATGGTAGAGTCTCGTGCTGACAAGGTTAGTCATATCAATGAAGATAAAACAAATAAATAAACAATACCTTAGCCTTGAAATTTAACATTTATTATTTAAGAAGGTAGAGTCTCATGCTGATAATGTGTTATGAAACTGTACAAAATAATAGAAAGAATAAAGTACGGGAGAAGAGAGAAGATTTAAGATTTCTTATTACTCTTGAATAATATTCAGATGTTCAGATGTATATTACAATGAAGGAAACTCTTATATTTATAGGGAAATAAACTGACTTGGTCTCCAAGTAAGAAACTGAATTGCTCTTCAAGTAGGATTCCTAACTCTTAAAGGAATCCACATAATAGATATTCACCATAAATTGAATATATTTATAACAAGTTGGTAATTTAATGGGATAAAATGTAAAAGAATTCACAAACTATTTAAAAATGATTCTATTTTTTGAAAAAAATAATTACGTGACTTATTCTCATGCACTTTCTGTATGTTTCTCTTAAGCAAAATAAGGACTTCTATAGAAATTTAACTAGTGAATATATTTTGAGATTAAAACAAAGAAGGTTAATCCAAGTTTTCTTAGGAACAACTAATTAACAAACGATTATTTACTTTGGGAACAGAGTTAATATTTCAAATGGTCACTCAACTATTAGTTACTTTCATAGAAAATCACCCAGCTTTCCTTTTTAACCTCAAAGTCATCAGCTAAGAATTTCTTTCACAAAAAATCACTTAATTAAGAGTTCTTTTCAAAGAAAATCACTTAATTAAGAGAGTTCTTTTCACAGAAAGTCACTCAACTTTATTTTATAACTCAAAAGTCACTTAACTATTGATATGTCATTTAGAAAGCCATCCAATAATTGATATTTCACTTAGAAAGTCACCCAACCAATTTTAAATGATTTTATTCATTGAAATATAATTTTTTGCTTTAAACTATTTTTTTTTAAAGCAAAATGTTCATTTTAGGTTTTATTAAATTTTATTGAAACATATTTTTGTTTTAAATTAATTCTTTTAAATTACTAAAAGACTCACTTTCCAACTTTTTTTCCAAATAATAAGATACTCACTTTATTAAATTTTATTAGAACATAATTTTTATTTGAAAGATTGTTGTCATCTTATATTGTTTCATTGTTGCCCTTAAAATGCCTAAACATTTGATTTTATAAACAAAATTTAAAATAAAAATTACATTTTACAAAATTCAATAAGATAATTAAAATGAATATTTAAGTATTTCAAAAAAATTTAAAACAAAACTCATGTTTTAACAAAATTTAACAAAATCTTAAATGAACAATTTATTATTTTTTTGAAATTAGTTTAAATTAAAATTATATTTCAATGAAAAATATAATGAAAAATCATTTAAATTGATCAGGTGACTTTTCAAGTGAAATACTAATTATTGAGTGATTTTCTAAGTGACACACCAATAATTAAGTGACTTTTAAGTTATAAAATAAAGTTGAGTGACCTACTATGAATAAAACTTATAATTAAGTGATTCCATGTGAAAGAAATCCTTAGTTAAGTGATGTTTGAGATTAATAAAAGAAAGTTGAGTGACTTTCTGCGAAAAGAACTAATAGTTGAGTGATCATGTAAGATATTAACTTAGAAAGTTCATGTTCTAAAAAAATGAATTTTAAAAGTTCAAATGGTTTTTATTTAATCTCATTTTGTTATTTTAATTAATTAAAAATGAACTTAATTTACTGAATGTAATTCGTTTACGTAAAAGCAATCAACTACTACAAAATTGTTTATAATTTTACTATTTGTTGTCCTATTCTATTGTTAGCTTCTCCTTTTTATTGCATTTCTTATTCTTTACCCATATAATAGACACAACCTCATGCAATCCTTTCATACATAAAAGCTATAGTATTCATGTAAATTTTTGTTTTAAAATTATGCTTAAATAATATAGATATTTAATAATAATATATATTTTTGACTCGATATATACATGCAACGCATATACGATAAAATTATTGTGTGTATATATATATATATGTAAAAATTATTTTTTTTAAAACTATGATTAAATAATATAGATATTTAATGATAATATATATCTTTGACTTGGCATACACGTGCAACGCACGTGAGATAAAACTAGTGTATGTGTGTGTATATATATATTCATGTAAAAATTATTTTTTTTAAAAGTATGATTAAGTAATATAGATATTTAATGATAATATATATCTTTGACTTGGCACGCGATAAAACTAGTGTATGTGTGTGTATATATATATATATTTGAAATTAGTAGTTGATCACTTACTTGGCCATGTAATTATTCATTGATTAGTTTACTATATATATATATGTTAGGCCCACCTACGTGGCACTCTCACATAATTCTTATTTATTTATTTTTATAAATAAAATAATTCAATATTTTTTTAGAAAGTCCAACAAAAGTTCAAAAAAAAAAAAAACCTCAAAAGGTGTCATTGTTGAGTACTTAAGCCTGGCACAAAAATTCACAACCATTCAGAAACGTAGCACAATCTCATCGAAAAAGTTATAACCCCTTGAAAAAGTCATAATCCTTTGAAAAAGTCATAATCTTTCGAAAAAGTCACAACCATTTGAAAAAGTCACATATTCAAAAAAGCCATAATTTTACAAAAAAGTCACAACTCTCGAAAAAGTCACAACCCTTTGAAAAAGTCACAACCATTTGAAAAAGACACAACTCTTCGAAAAAGTCACTATTTTTTTAAAAAGTCACAACTCTTCAGAAAAGTCACAACCCTTTAGAAAAGTTACAACCATTTAAAAAGGTCACGACTCTTCGAAAAAGTCACAATCCTTTAGAAAAGTCGCAGCCATTCAAAAAGGTCATAACTTTTTGAAAAAGTCACAGTTTTTCAAAGAAGTCACAATCTCTCGAAAAAACACAACCCTTTGGAAAAGTCACTAGCATTCAAAAACGAAAAAGTTACAACCCTTCGGAAAAATCACAACCCTTCGAAAAAGTGACAACCCCTTGAAAAAGTCGCAACCATTCGAAAAGTCACAATCCTTCAAAATGAAAAACTATCTGCTTTCAATATAATATAATATAATATAATTAAATAAATATAATATAAAATATAAAAAAATATACTAAATTAATTTTTAAGTTGCGAGTATTATAGTAATTTAACATTCAAGGTATGGAGTACAAGCACTATTGAAAAAATAATTATATCGAGAAATAATGTTATATTCCAAAAATATATATAATTGAAGATAATTAGGACTTTAGCAATATTACATTAATAAAAGTTCTAGAGATAAATTTATAATGTTAAATTTTCTATAAAGAAAGAACTTAATAACTTTATAGTATTTTATTAATTTTAATATTACAATATATAAACTTAATTAGATTACTTATGATCGTGTGAAGCACGCACTAATTACCTAGTACAAAATATAAAGAAAGATTTGTAAATATAAAATATAAATAGAGGGAGAGAGATGTGAAAATACGAAGTACAAACATAGAGAGGTGTAGGTGCAAAAACAAAAAGAGAAAAAGAGGTGAAAACACAAAATACAGAGAGAGAGAGAGATGGAGAGAGGAAAGCAAGTCTGAGGAAAGAGAGACAACAATTTTGTGTTTTTTTAAGCTCAAATAATAACCATAAATTTATAATTTATAAATACTCAATCTATAACTATACATCTCTAATTCAATCCCAACTATAGTCATTTTTTTAATGTTACTTTAATATAAATTTCAGCAACAATGTTATCACCTATTTTGTGGATCATCACTTATCACCTTATTGGACTAGGCAATTTCACGTGATAATCATAGTGTGTCAATTAGTAATACAGCTATCTTTGTTAAGGAGAAGCCTCCCCCCGCCCCCCCGCCCCTCTCTCTATATAAATTAGAGGGTAAAATGTACGCAGACCTTTTTACTACCTCACAAAGGTAGAGACACTGTTTCTTGGAAACCTTTGTCTCAAAAAACCCAATAAGTAGAATAAACAAGATATGGAGAAAAAAGGAAGAGAAAAAGAAAAAGAAAAAAGGAAGAACGACTAATAACGAAAAACACATGATAGTATGTAAATACGATAAAATTAACATATAAAAGATGGATAATGACAACACAAAATATAAACACAAGATTAATACTATTACCCTAATATACACAAAGGTCAGACATCAACCTAACCCTACTAACATATTAGCCAACTACTTTAATTTGCGACCTTCACTCCTTTCTATCTAAGGTCATGTTCTCGGAGAGATCATGTTTCGTCATGTCTTGTCTGATCACCTCCCTCCAATACTTCTTTGCTCTACGTCTACTCCTCCATGTAACCCCTAAATCCAACCTATTGCACCTTCTAATAGGAGAATCAATATTTCTTCTCTGCACATGTCCAAACTATCGCAGTCTCGCTTTCCTAATTATCTTGTCAGCCACAGAGGCCACCTTTAATTTCTCCCGAATAGTCTCACTCATAATCTTATCACTCCTGGTATGTCCACACATCCATCTCAACATCCTCATCTCCGTGACATGCATCTTCTAAATATGTGGATTTTTTATTGGCTAACACTCCACCCCATACAACAAAGACTTTGAATAATTAATAATCTTTTTATTTTTAAAATTTTCTTAGCTAAAGCTGTGATTCCGGCACGTATGAATATGTTGGGTTGTTGGATTTATGAAAAGAAATTACCCTCAAAGGACTCTCACTTTGAATCGGTTAGGTGTGTGTAGGGCATGATTTATAACTAGCATAGAATTCATGTGCAGAAAAAAGTTAAAAGTGGATGCAACATCTTAACAACAGCCAGCAACTTACTGACAAAAGCATTTACTACTAGGCTTTGAAAGCAAAGCTGTCATTTTTATTTCTTTGCTCTGCAGTAGAAGAAATGTTATGGAGTTAGTTTCTATAAAGCCTAGTGAATGCACCAAAGGTCTTTTCTGCACCCTACTTGAAAAATCTTTAAAATTTTATGAATTTCTCTCAAAACTTAAGTCTAAAATCTTGAAAATAATTAAAGAATCCCAAGATCACTACAACCATCTAACACAAATTTCAATTTAATTGGAATTATGGCTTGTTGCTAGATTAGACGTAAGATCAATTGCATATTTACGACTAACAGCTTACAACAATCAATTCCATTAAATTCTCTCTTGTTTAAAAACTACGGAAGGTTGTTAAAAAAGACTAATTATATAAAGTCGCTATTAATTATGAAACTGGAGTATATGGACGATGTTGAACATATCAAGTTGAATCATGATCCATGTACACGTCTTTTTAAAATCTAAAATAATAAATGAATAATTACCATAATTTAACACTATGAATAGTTGTTACATACTACTCTATAATGTACTTGCACTACAAAATAAGACTCATTTTGTAAAGGATTTTCTTGTCAAACACCACAAAATGATTGTGAAGGTTTTCAAAAATGCTACAATTATATTTATCACGAGCATTTTATTATCGTCACAAAAACAAAATTTAATCTATAGCAATGTTTTAAAGGCAATTAACCGTAAGGATGCTTATCGGTTAATTTTTTTATATTAATGGTTCAATTATTTAGTTTTAAATTTGTTAACTTATTAACTCGATAATCAAATATTCATTATCTCTTTATTTTCCATTATCTGGGAAAACAAAAGACGGATGAAAAGTATGAAATTTGAAGGAATTAAAAAAATTGGATAGTGAAGCTGAAGAATATCTTAAAGAATTTTGATGTAAATAGAAAAGGAAAAAAAAAAGGTAGTATGAGATGACGTGGTGATTTTTCCCACATTTAAATGTCAAAAATAAATAATTTCCTTACACATGTATGATTTGGCATAGGCCTCAAACACGTAAAATAAAAATATAAAATTTCATATAACTGAGGTTCCAGACAGAGTCCACAGGCCGGTAGCTCAGTAATAACCAATTGACCATCTATTTATGACAGCTCTTTTCTTTTGACCCGTACACCTTTATGAAACATGATGACTGTGATATTGTATATTACAGTAATATATAATATTAAGATAAGTATACAAAATATATTTAAACTATATTATTTTTTTGAGATGATTCATTTAGAGAAATATATCTAAATTTTCACTTATTAGTTTGAGAAACGCATGTGTAATACACTCTCCTTTTTATTATATGCCACATGGTATGCTACATAGACAAAAATTAAATAAAAATATTAATATTAGTTAAAAGTAAAAGATTGAAGTATAAGTAAATTTTAAAATATTTTTCCCACCCCCAACAATCCCCACCCCTTTTACTTTTTTATCTCTTTAATAAAATATTTTTTAAAAGTTCAAACTTCAGCCCCTGCTCCACTTCTACTTAAAAAAAAAAATTAGAATAAATAAAATTCTATCCCACTTGCATCTAATCTCCACTCCTAATTTATTTTTATTTTTTTATATTTTTTTATATATATGTACACATATTTTTAGAAAAATATTTTTTTCTACTTGCTTATCGAGTATAACAGAAATAAAAAAATTATTCAAAAAATCTTACAATAAATAAAAAATAATATTCTAAAAAAAAGCGGAGGATTAAGTGAGTAGCGTAAAATTATTTTTTTCTAAAAATAATTAAAATAATATCTAGATTATTATTTTAAGAGGGGGATGAAATAAGAATTTTAAAAAAAATTTACAATTTTTGTTTCTTATTTTAACTAATATTATAATTTATTTATTTATTGCCAAAATGAAATATTTTGTCCATGTAGAGTGTGATGTGACATTTTTAAAAATAAAAGAGAAAGTGTAGCACACACACCATGGTAAGAGTAGAATAAAAGATAGATGTGTGTTTCTCATTTATAAGTGATAGTTTAAGTGTATTTCTCAAACTTTCAATACCTTAGGTGTGAAACTCAAAAAAGTAGTATAGTTTAAGTGTGTTTTGTGTACTTATCTCTGTAATATTTGGATAGATTATATGAGTTGTTACTATTTAATGATAATTTATTATTTGATTTGACAGTATGATACTGTATTGCAACTTATAAATTTACAAAAGAAAATTTTAATTATTATAAATATTAAATTTATCAATAATTTTTTTAAAAATAAATACATAGAATCAAGTAGGAAAATATACAAACCAATATATGTCTAATCCATATAACAACATAAAGAAAATAAAAAAGTAAGAACTTTAAAAAAAAAATGAACCTCAAAAATAGATTAAAACTTGAAAGAAAAGATGGAAGGCGTAAGAAATTTTTCAAAAGTTGATGCCCGGGGAATTAAGTAATACAAAAATAGTAGATATATTAGGGTAAAATTTAATAAAGGATAAATTAGAATTATTTTAATTTAAGTAAGGGTATAATTAAAAAAAAATAAGGAAACTATGGGATACAATCAAATTGGTGATTTCAAAAAGTGAGGATTTTCATGATTACAGAATCATGAAACCAATCATACCATACCAAACAAATATAGTTCTCTTCCTAACTATACCATACCATGTCATACTACCAAAAATCATCATCCAAATAAGATGTAAATAATTGTTTTATCCTATAAAGTTTCATTTATTTTAAAATATTTGGTGTTTTATTAAAAAAATATGAAGTTAGTAAAGTTTTAATTAAGTAATACTTCTATGGGAGAAGAGTAATGTGGACAAATACTCTTAATTATAATCAAAACGGTTAAATTTGTTTCTTAAAGACCAATGGTTCCAAAAGTTTAAAAGACGACTACTGTGGACCAAGAGTGTGTTTAGAATGAAAGAATTTTTTTTATTTTTATTTTTAAATTATGTTTGATTGGTTAAAAGTTTTGAAAACTAGTTTCTTGGACAAAAATAAATTTCTCATAAAAATAAACAAAATGAGTTTCTGGTGAAAAATAAATTACAAAGCGCTAACCCACATTGTCTTCTTCCACCATCACCTCTCAACCCACTCTGATAATGTTTGTTTAAACTGCGGTTCTTTTATTTCAATGTACGTTACATCATTTGATTTGATATTAAAAAATTTTTAAAAATAAAATAAAATTTATAATTTAAAAAAAGTCATATATATTTATGAATCTATAAATTATTACTCACATAAAAGATAAAAAATGGCATTTAAAGTTAAATTATTATTCTCTCTGTCTCATTTTATCTGATACCATTTTCTTTTTAGTCCGTCTCTATAATAACCTAACTCCATCATTATGGGTAGTCAATGGTAGAGTTGTGCAAAATTCAGGTCAAACCATTAATTCAAATTAATTTTTTGATTTATTGGACTATTGGATCGGATTATTGGGTTGATTAACGTTTAATGAATTATCAGTTATCGATTCGGATCTTACGATTTTAAATCGGGGACCCGTAAACCCGATAATCGCCCGATATAGACTACTGCAGTAAAGTGCTAATTAATTAGTAATTAGTATCTATATTTCCGTAAGGTCATTCTTTTATAGTTTTATTTTATAATTCTATTTTCAGTTTTCAAATTTTCAACTTAACAACTTGATACTCAATTAACTATACATGTTGGTTGTTGCTGCAATTTAAAGTTTAGTGCTGTAGTGCACTAATGCACTTCTGCTGTCCTAATTTTTACTTCTGTTTCAAGGTCTTTATTGAGTTTTAAGTTTGATACTTTGATTGGTAATGTAAGCACTATGCCGTACGGATTGGAAACTGAAAAAGAGTAGGGATTAGGAAAATTGAGTTCTAAATTTTGAACTTTTAATTTTTAATGGTTTGCCCAGGACCGATAAACGTCAATAACTGATTAACCGATATTTTAGCGGTTCCTTAATGATTTAGCATATCTACAAATCGATAATCAATAAGCAAAATTGATAATATTTAAAACCGAACTGAATCATCCGATATGCAGCCCTAGTCAATGGGGAAGGAAATTGGGCAAAAAAACTCCTGAGTAGTAATTTTAAAAAAAGAATTGAGCCTAGACTAGATTCGGATAAAAATTGAGTCATATGAGGTCTTGAGCGATCTGGTAATGGATTGGGGGTTGATTTAAAAGTTTGATAAAGAATATATAAATACTTCTAGAAAAAACTCTCTGTTTAGAAAAAAAAAAAAGACCTAATTTGATTTTGTATGAAGTTTAAAAAAAAAAGGTTTTCAATTTTATGATCCTAAATTAAAGTTATACAAAATATATTAAAATGTCCTTTAATTTTGTCTTGAAAGCTAAAACTAAAAGCCAAAAAAATGACCATTCTATTAAAAAAAAAAAGTCATTCTTGTGAAGTATTATGTTCTTACATATGCAACATAAAAATGAACTAAAAAAAAAGTTACTTATTATTTTCCAAAAGAAAAGATTAAATAAATTGAGGAAAACATTATTTTTCCTTTGTCAAACAAACACAAGGGTTTGTCCAACTCCTCGAAGCAGTGGGTACAAGGCGTATACAGATAGAGGCATTGAATTCCATTTAATGTTTGTATTCATTGTTCACCAACCCATTTTGCGCCTATAAAAGGAGACTCAAGGACAGACCATTTCATCACTCATCATAGGATAAAGAAAAGAAAGAGAAAGATGGCAAGTAAGTTGTCCATAGTATTCTTTTGTCTTGCTTTGGTTGTGATGGTAACAGCAAGAGAAATGCCAAGTGACAATGGTCTTTCTGACCAAAAGAATATTGTCGTAGGCTCTGGTGGTATCGGTGGCATTGGCAACAATGGACTGCCATTTGGTGGAGTCGTAAGCGGGATAGGTGGAAATGTTGGTGGAATTGGTGCTGGAATTGGTGGTGGAGCTGGATTTACTGGAGGACTTGGTGGTGGTGGTCTAGGCGAACTAGGTGGTCTAGGAGGACTAGGTGGTGGATATGGTGGCGGTGCTGGTGCTGGTGCTGGTGCTGGTGCTGGTGCTGGTACTGGTGGTGCAGGAAACCTTCCACTTCCATGAAGAATATTTAGGTTTTATTATCTTGTTTAGTTCAAGTTTGTTTCATGCACGTTTGGTGATAGTTTATGGTCAAGTTTGCTAACTAGCTAGTGTGAGAAAAGAGTGGTTTTTTTTTTCTTTTTTGTTGTTGGTGTTTGGTTTCATGCATCCATAGTGTAATGTTACGTGATTTTTCCCATGTTTAACGTAATGTAAGTTGTTGCACTTCTTTCTTTTGGAGTCACGTCTTCAAAATTCCATGCTTTTTTTTTCTCTGCCTTGTAAGGTAGTTTGGTAAGATCTGCATATATTTTACCTTTCTCAAACTTTACTTGTGGGATTCCACTCAATATTATGTTATTGTTTTGAAGTTTGATTTGCCTACTTAAAAATTTACCACAGTGACAAGAAAAAAACATAGGAACTCTTCTAGATATACTGAAGTATAGGCCAGCTCTGGCAAGCTTGCAATTTGAAGGCGAAGAAATTAAAGCCAGACAATGAACTCGCAGCAACAACTACAGTGTAACTCCATAAATTATATTTCCTTTGTTCCATTTTATGTGGCACCCTTTGATTTGGCACAATATTTAAGAAAAAAAGAAAAATTTTTGAAACTTGTGATCTAAAATCATTCTTGACATTCTTTTTAATATGGACTAAAAAGGAAATATTGTCATATAAATGGGATAGAGAAAGTAAAAAATAAGGAGGATTATATTTACATAATAGTCTTATTTCTAAAAGGTGGAAAAGTTGTTTCTTTTGGCTCTACTGAAGCCTTACCATTTACTTCTTCTCATTGTGACATTTTTTGATTTAGTACGGCATTTAAAGAAAAAGAAAAATTTTTAGAACATGTCTAAAACAAATTTTAGATATTTGTGTAGATGAAAATTATTTGTTAAGAATAAAGAAAGAATTTTAAAATTATATTGCTTCCAACTAAAATAAAATGACATTAATTTGAAAATGAACTAAAAGAAAAAGGATATCACATCAAATAAGACCGAGGAAGTACTAGATATAAGGAGAAAACTCAAGCAAGTATAGAAGTTGAGCCAAAAAATTACTTTTAAGGATTTCGGATATTGTATATTTATATATATTACGTGAACTTTAATTTTACATACAAATTTAAAATTTAAGTAAAAATTACCAAGACATGACAAAATATTCATACTTTAAATATATGATTAATATTATACTATTACAAAGTATATATAGATGTTTACGCACAAATATAAATTAAACTCTGTGTTTACGAAAAAATATATAAATTACATGACGTAAATATTATTTTAAAAATACACAACGCCTAATTTTTCCTTAAAAGAAATAAGGAGGCAACTCCATCGTATGTAAGCTATTGATATATATCAGAAAGAGATAAGTGTCAAAAACATATCTAAATTATTTTTTTTCTTAATTTCATAACTAAGTTATTGGGGGATTGGGATCCAATAAGTTTAGGTCTAGTATTGTTGAATGGTGAGCTAAGATTGTGGCACATCATTCATATATAATAATATAATCCAACACCTCCAATTCTTTTATACTAAAATACAAGTAATATAAGTGTATTTGATATGAAGAAAAGTATTTCTTTAATTTATTTCTTCGAAAAAAATCTTTTTTATTTTTTAGTATTTAGTAAGTAAGCAAAACGATTTATTATATAACTAGCCAATTAAATTTATCAGAACATTTCATTTAGACACTTAAATTATATTTTACTCTAGTTGAATACCTCAACTCTTATTAAAGTGTTTAAATCAGATATTTTTATTCATTTAAAAAAACAAATCTACTATTACACATATTTCCATTGAATAAAATATTCAATACTTAAAAATATTCAATGAAATATTGGATTAAAAATCTCACCATTTCAAAATATTCAATGAAAACATGTGTAACAGTAGATTTTTTTTATTTTTTTAAAAATGAATAAAAAAAATGTCTAATTTAAACACTTTAATAGGAGTTGTGGTATTCAATTAGAACAATATATAATTCAAGTGTCTAAATAAAATATTCTGATAAATTTTTACTAAGAAATAAATATGAATTTTTTAAAAAAATAAATTTAAGAAATAATTTTCTTCATATCAAACACACTTATATTACTTATATTTTAGTATGAATAAATAGGAGACGCTAAATTATATGTTAATGATGTAGCACAATCTTAGCTCACCATTGAACAATACTGGACCTGAAACTACAGGACAAGATCCCATCCCCAAGGGCAATTAAACTGTTCCATAGGGTGGCCCAACAATTTTGTTTGTGAGCCAAAATTAACCGAAAATACTGTGTACGTTTTCCATAAGCCAATTTAGAGCAAAAGTTAATGTGATTTGTAAGGTAGAAAGGTGAGTAATATAGTGTGGAAAACGAAGTTAGCAAATAATGAAAACGGTTGATGCAACTAACACATGTTCCCCAAACATCACCGTACAAAATGAGAACTAGTGCTGTTCTCAGTGAAACACACAGACTAAACCAAATCCTGAACAAATATGAGCAAAAAACGAGACGTAATTACTACATGTAAAGTCCTTCTGGCACTCCCTCTTTCTTCTTGAACATCACCTTATCTTTCGCCTTCTTGAAATCTGCATGATTCACCTGTAGAGAACATAATAATTTTGTCAAGATCAATAGGAAAATGCAGAACATAATAATTCTGTCAACATCAATAGGAAAATGCAAACTATTAACTAAGAAGTTTTAACGCACCACTGCAACATCATTTTACAACCCCTACGGGACATGAACAGGAAAACCAGCCATTAAGAAGTTCAAATTATATAATTCTGGGTGTACGTGGTTTATGCCCCCTTGTAAGGAACAATGTAGTTCCTACAATTATAGGTAGAGATTGTATGTAACCCCTGTTACTTATTCAGACATAGAAAGACTAAAAAAAACTTATACACTAAAGTCGGCAACTTCAACTCAGCCCAAACAAAGCCCTCCCAACAAGCTAAGCTCCGCATTCTAGCGAGAACTAAATTTTACTCAACTTGTCTTCTCATGAACCCGAGTTAATGAACCAATTATAACATGCTCCCAGATCAATTTACATTACAACAAACAACCCCACACATGAATGAAGATGTGCACTTGGTCAATTCCAAACCTGTGCATTTGGGTGCAAATTGGGACCAAACAAAATCCCCCCCCCCCTCTAAAAGACACACTTAAATTTCCATTTTGAGGTCTTACCTTCATACGCCGTTCTCTTAGAGCAAGCAATCCAGCTTCAGTACATATTGCCTTGATATCAGCTCCAGAAAATTCATCCTTGGTCATAACAAATTCTTCTAGGTTGACATCATCAGACAAAGTCATCCTTCCTGTGTGTATCTGATATCCCAAAATAGATTTTCTAGTCAGCAAATAGGAGGCAAAATCCAGGACTCATCACGCAGTAATATTTGCAAACATCACAATAACAAACCTGGAAAATGCGCCTCCTGGTTTTAATATCAGGAAGAGGGAACTCAATCTTCCTGTCTATTCTACCAGGTCGCAGTAGGGCAGGATCAAGACTTTCGAATTTTATTTGTAGCAAGAATCACCTTCACATCTCCTCTGGAATCAAAACCGTCTAGCTGGTTCAACAACTCTAACATGGTCCTCTGGATCTCACGTTCACCACCAGAATGTGCATCGTACCTGCGGATGAAGACATTAACAGAAATCCACAATATTTTAATCTTGAAGATTCTGAAGCCAGAGACAAACCTCTTGGTACCGACAGCATCAATCTCATCAATGAAGACAATGGAAGGTGAGAGATCATCAGCAACTCTGAAGAGCTCCCTCACCAATTTAGGCCCAAGCCAATTAAATTTATCAGAACATTTCATTTAGACACTTAAATTATATTTTACTCTAGTTGAATACCTCAACTCTTATTAAAGTGTTTAAATCAGATATTTTTATTCGTTCACTTCCAACAACACGCAAGAAAGTTGCCGAGGTGGAGTTTGCAACTGCCTGAACAAAAATCATTAACACAGCTCAGACCTTTTTTTTTTCTGAGAAGTTACCATTTGTGTATTTGACAAGGTAAGACAGCTCAGATTTCATCTTTTGTATACCCAGAGACAGTACCACGACAGCAATTAATGAACACTCAACATCGACTGTACTACTACCACCGATCGATTTTAAATGTATCCAATGAAACCAAGGCGGCATTAACTATTTTCCCCCAAATCTACCTGTGCTCCTTTAGAAGACCTAAAATGTCTGAGAAGAGGTTAAGGGTAATTTGAAGTGATATAAAGGGTAACTTAGTCAAATAACCCCTTATAATTAATGCTCTTGCATGGTTTTGTTAAAGGGTGCCCCATAAACGCCATTTAAAATGGAACAGAAGAAGTAATTGCTAATGGTAGTTACACAAACACAATAGATAGCATGACAGTTGAATGGGTTAATAGTAGCCAGACCCTGAAAAACCATCCAACAAACCAATCATTCCTCCAAATTCAAAGACACAGCATGATGCTCAAACAGGCCAATAGCAACTTAACTCGCAAAAGGCATCCAACAAATCAGATTTTCCTCGAAAAATTGACATGGGCACTACGAATGAACTTTTGTAGAACCATCATTGTAATGTCACATGATAATTTCAAGTAACTCTACATGCCATTACATGTTCAAAATTACCCAAGCAGAGAGTGACACTCAGCTCTTCCTAAAGAATCTGCACATCAGCATATGAATCCATCCCAAAAAGTAATTCCATTGATAACAGACTTCAGCCAAATGTATTCGTAAGTAAACTTGGGCATTACAAGAAAACCCTCGACTTGCTACCTGATTAACACTTTTTTATGTCATTTATCAATATTTCCATTTCTTCACAAAAGCTTAGTGGCTTCTATAAAACCCCAGTCCAACAATAAAAAGTCATATCTGGGGAATATATTTGGTAGGATTAATTATTTCTTTAGAAATTTCAAAGAACATGAAACAGTATTTGATCAAATATTCTTCTGATTTACCAACCTCTCGATCTTCCTTCAATCAAATAAGAGACCTTCAACTCCAGCCAAAGGAGAACAAAGTGGAGGAAAGAAAGTATTTTTTAAGTCCATTATACAAGAGAATTTTCACAAACCTTTGCAAGCAAGGTTTTTCCAGTCCCGGGCTCCCCATATAGAATGACCCCTTTAGGAGGTTTTATACCAATGTCTTCATACAGCTCAGGGTGAGTCAAAGGAAGCTCAACAGCTTCTTTAATCTCCTGAATCTGAGCATCCAATCCGCCTATATCAGCATAGGATTCCAAAGGAGCTTTCTCAACCTTCATCACAGACACCATTGGATCAACGTCGTCTTGTAGAAGCCCAACAACAGATAGAACCTGATTAACATAGATAAGTAAATGAACCATTGTCAAACTTACATAATTTTCTACAAAAATAGAGGACAGAGGGAGATCTTTGCCGAAAAATTACTGCTACAAAGAAGAGAGTTTATACATAAGTTAAAACGGCCCATCCTCAATGGGGAAACTTTTTCTACAAATAAAAAGGAAGAGGGAGAGATTTGCTGAGAAGATAAAGAGAACATAAAATGTTTGATAACATGTGTATGAAGAAAATAAGAGCATTACGGACAAATTTTGAGACCCATTAACCCATGAGATAGTGAATCAATTAGCCACAGGGATTATTTCAATGACGAAGTCATTCCCCAACTAAACAAAACAGAAAAACTGATGACCACGTAGGAGTCCTTATATCACTTCTCAAGTATTGACATAGATATTCTCACAAAGCATTAAAACCTGGGTAATAGAAAATGTTAACCTAGAAGACATGTCAAAAAGAAAAGAAAATGTTCATTCAATGGGTATCACGAACTCCAAGTATTTTATCAATTTTTTGGTGACATGGTGAAATGTTAATTCAAAAGGATATTACAAACTTTAGGTATTTTAGCAGTTTCTTCGTGGCATACTACAATGTCAATTCAAAGGATATTAGAATTCTGGATATTTTATGAGTTCTTACGTTAATAATGTTATTAGTAATTCGATTGGAGCATACATTACAAAAATCAGAAAAGTGGACCTTCATAAACAGGAAAACTAATCAAAGCAATCATACCCCCACTACCCTTGAGCACTTTGAAAGCAGCTGAATGATAGCTGCCTGACTGTACAAACCACTGTCACTTTCATTAGGGTCCCATGTGCACAATCTAAACCAGAAAGGTTATGGATGTAGAAGAGCATATCTTCTGCATAATAAGGTAAACTTGGGGGTTGGGGTGAGTGGAGAGAGAAACACCAAATGAGTTTTAAACAGGAAAGGTTTAAAAGGTCTAGCTACAGCACTAGAAAATCTAATCAAATATAGAATGACATCATTAAAACCACCACAAAAATCTTCACAAGATTTGCAAGCCTACAATAGTCAAAAATCCATAGACATGTTTGAAATTGCAAAGCTAAAGCCTAATATCCCTAAAGAATCGAGTGGCTCCCCGATAAATATTTGAATCTGGTTTCCACTATACAGTTAATAGAATGGAAGATGTAGAGGATACGAATTAGGGTAGAAGGTTAGTAGGTAGGAGTGTGTTCATACTAGTGGGTAGGAGTAATT
This sequence comes from Solanum virginianum, assembly GCA_000787875.1. NCBI lineage: Eukaryota > Viridiplantae > Streptophyta > Magnoliopsida > Solanales > Solanaceae > Solanum > Solanum virginianum. Next base: position 87,818 of record DF358644.1, read on the forward strand.
TGCCTTGTTGCCTTTACTAGTAGTTGTTGGACTATTCCTCTCTTTTAAATGACAAAGGGACCCACAGCTGCTACCCTTTGGGTGCGCACAGGGTAAACTCCCGCTCCTCTACAATAGCTTGTAAACCACATAGAAGTAACCCGCACCAGGCTCGACGAACTCGACCCAAAAGTAAAAACATTCATCTCAAGCTTGTTTGTAGGTTGCGGGTTGTAGTAACCATATCATCAGAATTGACAATATTTGGCTTGAGATGATATTGATGAAGAAACATGGTTAATGAGGATTCATATTACGAGCTCGATTCTGTTACTACAATGAAGAAACTCAAACCATATTTCTGTTACAACCCTGTTCTTAGATGTTTATTACTATCTATTGTTTTGTGCAGTTCGTTTGCAGTATTCTTTTGTTGCAATACTATTCAACTACTATTTGTTGTTTCTATTACTACCAATTGTCGCTTGTACTACTATATCTTTTTCTAGATTGTTTTTGTCTTGAACAGAGTGTTTATCAGAAACAACACCTCTAAATCACCTTGGACGTAGAGCTAAAGTCTACATATACTTAACTTCCCTGGACTTCACTTTGTAGGACTACATTGGGTAATTTTTTAAAAGTTAAAGACCATTGGGTATGTCGTTGTTGTTGTAGAGACCACACTATAATAGCAAGAAATAAGCATTTAGGCAGCCAATGCTCAAAAACTTTATGTAGAACATATAAAGTCAGAGCATCTGAAAAAGGCCCATAAACAATGAACTAGCTATGGGCTGGGATAAAACACCACTCAAGAGCTAACAATTGAGAAAAGCACCCATTGATAAGGTAATTGCTCCACCCAACAATATCAAAGCATCAGTCTCAAACGTAATTGCTCCACCCAACAATATCAAAGCATCAATCTCAAACAAGTTCAGAATCGATAATATGAATCCTCACTAACCATGTTTCTTCATTAATTTCATTTCAAGCCAAATAAATAAAATAAAATAAAAGCATGAAGAAAGTTCCTATATTTTCTAAGCTCCCTAACCAAACAATCTGAATACCCTCGGTTACCCATGCTTATATCCTCATGAATCTTCAAGAATGCACATGCTCCTCACTACAGGATATACTTTTTATAATTAATTTCATTAAACCCTTGAACACTCCCCCATTTCAGAGAGGGTAAATCATAATTAAACAAAATTAATAAGAACTACCAATAATTAATCACAGACCTAAAATGCCGTGATTCCAATCACTAAAAAGGCATTGATTGAAACATATTCGGCTTATGTTCCATTTCAAAGTCCAAATACAATAATTAACATTCAAGATGAACTACCAAATCATTACCTAGTTAGGAGCATAACTTACAGTACAGAACTTACAAATGTCAGTTCTTAACTTCACAAATATTTAAATCAGCGCTATGAAAAGGAACACATACTATTCTAAACCCTTAGTACGTAACCGCCAATGAAACATCAAAATGAATTAAAGAAGATAACAGTCAATTACCTTATTATGCATCAAAATGGCACAACCAGGTTCCAATTGGTCCTTATCTACAAAGGACAAGATCCCTACATAATACTCTGGCCCAACTGAAGAAGAAACTATGGCATGGTTCTCATCAATAAGCTCCTCTAGGTTGCCCACGCTCATCGGAGAACCACGTAGATCATCAACCTTAGATCTATCCTCTTCGGTTTTCTCTTCCTGAGGTTTAAGTCTCTCCTGATTAGCCACGAATTCTTCTTCCATTAAAAGGTAATCTTTGATCCGCTCGAGCTTTAGGAGCCGAAGCTTGCACTTGGTCAGCGGTGTAACAGTCGGGAGCCGAGCTGCCGCTTCGGGTCCCTTCTGTTTGCGCTGCTTACGGCCGACTCGAGCCGGTGGAGCAGCCGGCTCGAACTTTTTCTCCTTCTTGTCTCCGTCGTTCTTTCGGTCCCCGGGAAGTTGCCGATTAAGTCCACCAGGCGTTCCCTGACCCATTGATTCTACCAAGCTTTACTAACTATGGAGAAAGAGGAGGAAGGTTTTCAGAAATGGTGTCTTTTTTGACAAGAAATATTATCACAGCTTGACTAATTGAGAGAGAACAAATAAGGGTATCTAACGAGCCCGGACAGGCCCGTTAATATTTGGGTCACCGGTTAGGGGTTAGTCCATAGAGACAAACAACAATAACAACATAATTCATGAATCTCACATAAAGTAAGATTTGATTTGAGAATAATAGAGTTTACGTGGATCTTATTACTATCTTATAGAGATAAAAAAATAGAAATAGAATAACGATTAAAATGTAGAATAATATCAATTCTGACAGAAAAAAATAATAGAGGTAGCATAATAATCGAAGAATAGCAGCACAACCATAATAACAAGATTAATCCTATGATAAACCTAAAAATTATCATAAGGCAAAATAATATTCTACCCCTTCTAATCTTCTACTTTAATATATGACTTCCGCTCATTTCTATCTAAGGTCATGTCCTCGGTGATATGAAGTTATGTCATGTCTAGTCTAATCACTTCTTCCTAATACTATTTTGGTCTACCCTTACCTTTCTGTGTACCTCATAGATCCAACCTCTCGCACCTCCTAAATTAGGCATAGATACACCTTCTTCGTACATTCCCAAACCATCTCAAGCTCGCTTTTCTCATCTTGTATATATGTATATATTTTGTCTTAAATATATACATACATTTTTAGGAAAGCATTTTTTCCTACTTGAATAGAGATTATAACTAAAATGAAAATTTTAGTCTAAAAAAATCTTGCGGCAAGTAGAAAATATTTTTAAAATTTTATTCTAAAAAAATCTTGCGGAAAGTAGAATTTTTTTAAAAAAAATATATGCATATATTTAATAAAGAACAAGAAAAAAAAAGGAGTGGATGGTTAGTTGGGTTGGATGGGATAGTTATTAAATATATATATATAATATCTAAAAAAGTGGAGGGGGAGGGGAGTTGAGAAGGCGGGGATGAAATAAGAATTTTTTTACAAGAACTTTATAAAAGAAATGTGAAAAATAGTGTTGTAGAAGAATTAGAATAAGTAAATAAACTGCTTCAACATAAACCCTAAGCTAACCCTAGATTTGCCTAATCGTCCGGCCACTGGCCACACTATTTGTGATGGTGGGACATCGGCCCCTACCAAATTCTTTGCGGATCTGTTGAAACAGCCAAAAGAACCTGTGAAAGTGGTGCCTAGGAAACCGATCTCTTATTTGCACGGGGAGCCACATGTAATATGGGAACATGAAGAAGTAGAACAAATGATTATCAACGAGAATCTGGAGTTTGCTGTAATAGGAAAATTCTCAAATGTGTGGCTAGAGATTCATGAACTACACAGATTGATTCCGAAAATTTGTGAACTAAAGGGGGAGTGTAAGATTGAACTGTTTTGCAATAAGCATGTACTGATAAGGGCTTCATTAATGGAGGACTATGTCCACCTATTGTCCAAGCTGACCTTCTACATCACAAATAAAACTGGCTCATTTTTTATGAGAACCTTTAAATGGGACCCTATGTTCAACCCTGAAGCAGAGACGTCAACAGTAGTAGCTTGGATCTTATTTCCATCGCTACCACCAAATCTTTTTTGTAAGGAGGCAATTTTTTTGTTAGCAAGAGTTGTGGGCAAGCCTCTACAATTGGATATGGCTATAAAAAATCAAACCAGACCAAGTTGCGCCAGAGTCAAAGCAAAGGTGGATCTACTTCAGGAGTTCCCCAAAAGAATCAAAATTGGAGTTCGAAGACCTGATGGGGATATCACTGAAAAATGGGTCAACATCAGATATGACTATGTTCCAAAATATTGTAATACTTGTATGTTGCAAGGTCATGATGAAGAGCAATGTTATGTCCTCCACCCAGAGCTTTACAAGAAACAGGAGGATAACAGAGTGATAGGGGAGATAAGGCGGAGGAAAAACAACCAACACAAGGACCAGACATGACCAAGCAATCTGCACAAGGTCAAGACAAGCGTAAGCAGGGTGTGCAGGAAACAAAACAAGTGGAGAACACTAGGAATAACAACATAGGGAAAGGGGGACAAGTTCAGATAAAACAAATATGGAACAGGCTGGGAATTAGAAATGCCTTTGGAGTTTTACAGCAGGACAAACAACAGGAGGATAATGATGGAGGGAATGAAAAGAAAGAGAAAGCAAACAAGGAAGGAAAGGAGGAAATAGTGGTAGATAAAGGAAAACAAATACTAACAGTTTCCTTAGATACACCAGCCAAAGGAGAAGAATCAAGCTCCAACAGTGCTCACAACAACATTCAGCAGCAAACCCCAAGCCAGGCCTCTGATAAAGGGAGCACAGGGGAACATGTATCAACAAGGAAAGAAGTAGGCCAACAGTCAGGAACCAAAGAATTTGGAGAAGCTTAAAGAATAATTCAACACATTTTTGGAGACAACTCTTTGGGGTCTACAAATAGGGAAAAGATTGGTGAGGAAAGTGAGATGATTCAATAGAAAAGTAAAGGGGCCAAAGTGGAGCAGAGCAGAGCAGAACAGAATCTAGATGAGAAGGACATGTCTAATAACATTCTAAAGATCACTGAAGAGGTAGACTTGTCTCCTAGACAATCTAGTAGCTTGAAGGATGGGAATAAAAAAGACAGATTTGTTGTTCCCCTTCAGGTGAAAATAAGAAGTAATAAGAGGGGGGGGTCTATGTTAGACCCTGTAAAGTTGTACATTGGAAATTGAATGACTTTTAGGATT
>DF358643.1:2310-13803 GCA_000787875.1 Solanum virginianum
TCAAATATTATTGATTATGTATAAATATCTATTTTGACCTTATACTATAAAGTGATCTTTGTCTATTGAGACTATACATGATTCAAGAAATGAAATCTTTGAACTATTGTGAAGTTTTGATATGATTTACAAGTTACCCATGATGGAGTTTTATCATGATGTTGATTGGCTGATTTACATTATTTTAAGATGCATTGACTTCACTATTTTATGATCTATACTATTGCATGTTTTGAGCTATGAATCTATGAACCATTGTGGGATTTGATAAAGGGTTTTGATGTATATTGCTTGAGGGTGTTACGAAGTATTGATGCATGGTTTTACATTGAATTTTCTTGTATGATTTCACTCTTGAATTGCATTGTTTTACACTAGCACCACACACCCGCCAAGTGTTTGATAAAATATCTGGATTGTGTATCTTGAGTTGTTGAAGGCATAATGCATGCCATATGAGTTAAATGACCTTATGATGATGAAAGGAATGTATATCTTTTGTTTTATCTCTATAGTGTTGTGAGATAACCACTTAGATGGAGGGTGTGATGTTCATTAACCTAATTGAGAGGTTGATACCTCATTAACCTAATTGAGGGGCTGATATCTCGTTCACCTAATTGAGCAGTTGATACCTCATTAACTTAATTGAGGGGTTGATACCTCAATCACCTAGGATGGAAGGTGGTACATTCGATGAACTTGAACCAAGTTCAGGGGTTGGTACCTCAATCAGCTGGGATGGGAGGTGGTAAACCCATTAGCCAAATGATGATCACTTTCTACACACTTTAAATGTTCTATATAAGTATGTTTTTACTTCAAGTATCATTCGTACATGCCATATTATTATTATGCTATCCATTGCCTAAGTATATGCATTCGATTACGTTGCCTATCATTTGTTGCATTGTATCCTACATACTTAGTACATTCAAATGTACTAACGTATATATTATTATGCTATCCATTGCCTAAGTATATGCATTAGATTACGTTGCCTATCATTTGTTGCATTGTATCCTACATACTTATTACATTCAAATGTACTAACGTATACTCTATATACACATGATATTACCATGTAGAAACCGGAGCTCCATTTGGTCATCCTCCTCCTCCACGTGGCAAGTGGTTCCTATTCAAGCTAGTTGGTGAGTCTTCCATTCCGAGGACAATGTCTATGTTCTTATGCTATGTATTAAAGACTCTTTCTTTATGTTATGCTTAGACTATGAGGGTGAGCTCGGTTGGTTGTCTTATCCCCTGTTAAGTTCTATGTTAGAGCTGTTGTTGGACAAATTATGTATTATGCTTGAGCTTTGACTCACTTATGTTATTCAAGTGTTCAACTCTTTCCCTTAGTCCCAATTTCCCTTGTTTATGTTGTTCTATTTTTCTTCCGTGTCCAAGGATGTGTGTATGATATGCTAAGAGGCTTGTTTGGGGTTCCTTCAGGTCCCCCATTCGTCGTCTCACGTCTAGGCCCTATTTTGGGTTCTGACAAACTTGGTATTACAGCACTATGTTGTTAGGTTCTCAACATCCAACACACCGTGTCGATTAGAGTCTTTTCATTGTTGTGTTATGCACCACAACTATGAGTAAGATGCTATAAGACGTTTTAGGAATTGTTTCCCTTCTTCATGGTTGATGTCATACTATAGAGTTGAGGTAAGGTTACTTCCCCTAACAATTGTTCTTTGCTATGCTAGATCATGCCTAAGACAAGAGGAAGAAAAGCCCGCACACCCAAGGAATAATTGGCTCATAATGAGCTCCGGGATGCTCTTACTTTGCTTGCACAAGTTTTGGGTAATCAAGCCAATGGAGGGGCCCAAGCCACTCATACTTTTACTTCTGCATTTCGGGTGTGAGACTACATAAGGATGAACCCACTGGAGTTCAATGTGTCTAAGGTGGATAAGGACCCTTAAGAATTCATTGATGAGGTTTACAAAGTGTTGTCCACAATGGGAGTGAGGTCAGAAGAAAAGGTAGAGTTGGCAGCCAACTCAAGGGGGTGGCTCAAATTTGGTATACTCAATGGAAGGAGGAGAAGGGGAACAATAATATGATATTATGGGAGGAGTTTAAGGTGGCTTTCCTTAACCAATTCTTTCCTCTTGAACTTAGGGATGCCAAATTGGTGGAATTCATGAACTTGAAGCAAGGATCTATGAATGTGAGGGAGTATGCCCTCAAGTTCAACTAACTCTCAAAGTATGCTCCATACTTGGTTGCCGACCCAAGATCTAGGATGAATAGGTTTGTGATGGGTGTTTTCGATTTGGTAAGTGAAGAATATAGTTTCGCTATGTTGATTAATGACATGGATTTGTCCCGCTTGATGACATATGTTAAACAATTAGAGGAGGAAAAGATGAGAAAGATAAGGGGTAAGGAGGCCAAGATGGCCCGTTGTAGGAAAGTTCTGAAGTCCCAAAGATAGAGATTATGCTATGTGTCCAACAAGTAGTAACATTCATAGAGGCCCATGTTTGAAAGATACCAATGCATATTTCCGTTGTGGTGAAGAGGGGCATAAGAAGAAAGATTGTCCTCATAAGCAAGGCAAGGGAGAAAATGTTCGTCCTCAAGGTGGTGCCCTAAGGCACAATTGGTTCTATGCTCTTCATAGAAGGCAAGGAGGGTATGAGGTGCCTAATGATACTACCAGTAAGTTAGACATTTTCATTGATTTTATTATGCATGCATGGATGGTTTTGGGGATCCCTATTCCTTCCATTATCCATTTTGTTGCTAGTAAGATTCATGTGTGCCCCGGGTGTTAGGTAAACCTTATGAAGTGTATACCCCGTAGGTGAATCTATTGTTGTTAAAAGATTTAAAGGTGTTGATCCATGTTTATATTGTATTAGGTCTTGCTTTATGACTTGTTGGAATTGATGTGGTGGATTTTGATGTCATATTTGTGGTAGACTAGTTGCATGCATATTGTGTCCCTTTAGATTGTAGGGCTCGTAAGGTTAGATTCCAACTCCTTAATGAACCCGTCCTTGAGTGGGGGATTGTAAAGTGGTAGTGAAGGGGTAAGTCCATCTCTCCACTTAAGGTGAATTTGGGGGTAGTGTCATTGGAATGGGCTAATGCACCAGCTACGTTTATAGGTCTCATGAATAGGGTTTTTAATCCCTACCTTGTTAATATTAGTGGTAGTACTTGGTGTTGGTATGTTGATTCATTCTCGGAGATGAGGGAGAGCTTGGGGATCCTTTGAGGGTTATGTTGTGAATATTGATGCATATGGGGTGGCTTGCTAATTATGGAAAGTGGGAATCTTTGAGGTGACTAGAGAGGTGCATCAGTTGGTTAGATTGGGAGTTAGGTTGGAAGAGGTTGGTGATGTAGTGGTGTCTATGGTTCTAGATCTTTCTTGGTTGATGAGGTGAAAACAAAGCAAGACTTTGACCCCGCCATGATAGAGTTGAAGATCTTGATGAGAGATGATAAAGTGGGATTTTTTTCTCCCAAGGGGGAGATGGTGTCATTAGATACTAAGATAGACTATGTTTGCTTGTGTTGGAGATTAAGTTCACTTGGGAGTCCCACCCCCTCCCCATGTAGGGTGTGGTCCGATTTGGCAAGAAAGGGAATTGAGTTTATGATTTGTGGGTCCTTATAGAGAGTATCGAGGAGGATTGGTAAGGTTGCATACGAATGGGATTTGCCTATAGATATGGATATGGTTTGTCCGGTTCTTCATGATTCTAGGTTGAGGGGAGGTATTTGTGACTCTAGTGCTATAGAACTCTTTGAAATTGTGGGTGTTGTGGAGGACAAGTTGGCTTAGGAGAATGTACCGGTGGAGGTATTAGATGGAAGGGGGGAAAATTTGATTAATAAGGATGTAGTGATCGTCAAGGCCCTTTGGAAGAATCATCAAGCAGTAAGTGTCTCTCTGGGAGCCGAACCAGGCTGGAAAAGCAATATCTGTACCTCTTTCATTCTAATCAAGCTTATGATAACACATCAAGTCCTTTTCCTTATGGTTCCAAATCTTATATTTTAGGCCTTATGTCATTTGCATGCATTCATGTTTACGTTGACAAGTTCATGATGATTTTGACACTTATGTTGAGATTTTAAAAATGGTATTTTAAAGGTTTTGTTGCATTCTTGTTAGGGCTGATTTCTTCATAATTACTGTTCTTATGTAAATTTCTTTGACATTTGGGGATTAATATTCTGTGGGGTTTAAGTGCATTGTTGCATTCTTGTTGGGGCTGATTGCTTCATAATTGCTCTTCTTATTTATGTTTCTTTGACATTTGGGGATGAATGTTCCCAAGGGGGAGATATTGAAACGACCCCAAAAAGTGCACGAAAATGTACCTCAGAAGTGCCCTGAATTGTAATTTCTATATATCTCAAAATTCGTGCATGATATCAAAAATTTGACTTCATATTCTTGATCAAAGGGTCAAATTATGTTGGAATGAGGTCTAACTCTAATTTTAGAGCAACCATAGTGACTTATGAAATTTCAAAAGTTTGACGAAAATAGTGTTGTATTCTTGTTCAAGGAGCAAAATTAGATGGAAAATGGGTCTAACCCTAATTTTAGAGCGAACAAATCTCAATTTCAATTTTCCAAGTGAGCAATTTCTAGTGAGCAGGCGCGCTAGTGTGTATTTTTGGTGCCCAGTTTTGTTATCGGTGTAAGACTTTTGGGTCTTGGGCCTAAGCCTTCTTATACATAAAAATACCTATACTTAGCCATATTTCACCTTCATATCATATCAGACATTCCCCAATACTCACCCAAACACTTAGATAAATATTTCACCCCAACCCAAAACTCATCCGAATCTTAGGGTTCTCATTCAAACTTCAAGTGTCCATTTTCAATCTTCTTCAAGGATTCTCCAGAGTTAAGGTATGTGGGTTTCATTCATGGGTTCCTTTCACCCATGAAGCCCAATCTTTCTTTTTATTATGAAAATTACATGATTTCAAGTTGTATTTCTTATGGGTATCTATTATTATGAAATATGAGCATGAAATATGTTGGGTTTTTCTCAAATATTGTTGATTATGTATAAATATCTATTTTGAGCTTATACTATGAAGTGATCTTTATCTATTGAGACTATACATGATTCAAGCTATGAAATCTATGAACCATTGTAAAGTTTTGATATGATTTATAAGTTACCCATGATGGGGTTTTACCATGATGTTGGTGGGCTGATTTACATGATTTTAAGATGCATTGACTACACTATTTCATGATCTATAGTCTTTCATAATTTAAGCTATAAATCTATGAACCATTGTGGGATTTGACGAAGGGTTTTGATATATATTGCTTGAGAGTGTTACCAAGTATTGATGCGTGGTTTTACATTGAATTTTCTTGCATGATTTCACTCTTGATTTGCATGGTTTTACACTAGCACTATACACCCACCAAGTGTTTGATAAAATATCCGGATTGTGTATCTTTACTTATTGAAGGCCTAATGCATAGAGTATGAGTTGAATGACCTTATGATGATTAAAGGAATGTATATCTATGGTTTTTCGCTCTATAGTGTTGTGAGATAACCACTTTGATGGAGGGTGTGATGTTTATTAACCTAATTGAGGGATTGATACCTTATTGACCTAATTGAGGGGTTGATACCTCATTAACCTAATTGAGGGGTTGATACCTCATTAACCTAATTGAGAGGGTTGATACCTCAATCACCTAGGATGGAAGGTGGTACATTCGATAACTACATTGAAGGGTTGGTACCTCAATCACTTAGGATGAGAGGTGGTAAACCCATTAGCCAAATGATGATCTCTTTTTACACACATAATATGTTCTATATAAGCATACTTTTACTTCAAGCATCCTTCGTACATGTCATATTGTTACTATGCTATCCATTGCCTAAGTTTATGCATTTTGATTACGTTGCCTATGTCTTATTGCATTGCATCCTACATACTTAGTATATCAAACGTACTAATACATACCCTATGCCTACATGATGTTACCATGTAGGACCGGAGCTCCATTTGGTTATCCTTCTCCTTCACATGGCTAGTGGTTCCTATTCAAGGTAGTTGGTGAGTCCTCCATTCTGAGGACAATGTCTATGTTCTTATGATATGTATTAAAGACTCTCTTTCTTTATGGTATGCTTTGACTATGACGGTAAGCCTAGTTGCTTGTCTTGGCCCCCACTAAGTTCTACGTTAGAGGTGTTCTTTGACAAGTTATATATTATGCTTGAGTTTTGACTCACTAATATTATTCAGGTTTTTAACTCTTTCCCTTAGTCCCAATTTTCCTTGCTTATGTTTCTTTTATTGTTCTATTTTGCTTCCATGACCAAGGATGTATGAATGATATGTTAAGAGGCTTGTTTGGGATTTCTTTGGGTACCCCATTCACCATGTCATGACTAGGTCCTATTTTGTGTCGTGATACCTATTGAGTTGAGAGAGGCCAAAATGATGGAATTTATGGACCTCAGGCAAGGTTCCATGAGTGTGAGGGAGTACGCCCTCAAGTTCAACAAGCTTTCCATGTATGTTTCACATTTGGTGGCCGATCGCAGATCAAGGATGAACAAGTTTATGTCGGGTGTGTCCGACTTGGTGAATGAAAAGTGTCGTACTACCATGCTAGTGGGTGATATGGAATTGTACCGGCTTATGACATATGTCGAACAACTTGAGGGAGAGAAGCTTAGGAAGAGAAGAAGTGGAGAGTCCAAGAGGGATCGGTTTTAGGGTGGTTTCTTAAGTGCTAAGGGTGACCATTTCCAGCAAAGTCATGAATTTCCAGGCTGAGGGTCTTCTAGTGCTCAAAACAAGAGATTTGCTAATGGTGGGATGGTTAAAACCAAGGTTCCAAGGTGGCAATGGTGGGGTTATTTTCCAAAATGCCTAAAATGTGAAAAACATCATCATCATAAATGCTTAAAGGATTCAAATGTGTGTTATGGATGTGGTAGAGTAGGCCATAAGCTTATTGATTACTCTTATAATCAAAACAAGGGCAAGGATGGTCATGCTCAAGGTCAAGATGGTCATGTTGATCAAGGGGCTCATGGAGGCCAACAAGGGGGTATTCCACTGCATAATTGGTTCTATGCTCTTCAAGGGAGGCAAGGAGGGATGAGGTGCCTGTTATTTTTATCAATATGTTAAAGGTTGTTGATTTTGATGTGCATGCTTTGATAGGTTCGGGTGCCCCTATTTCTTTCATTATTCCTTTGTTGCTAATAAGCTTCATATGTTTCCCGAATTGTTATGTGAACCTTTTTGGTGTCTACTCCTATTGGTGAGTCTATTATTTCTAGAAAAGTCTATAGGGATTGTCCCATTTGCATAAAGTATTGTCTTGTGATTTTGTTGAACATGGTATGGTGGGATTTGAGATTATTCTTGGAGTAGATTGTTTACATGCATATCATGCTTCCATTGATTGTAGCATCCGTTAAGTTATATTCCAATTCTTTAACGAATTCGTACTTGAGTGGGAGGTTGTAAAGTGGTAGTAAAGAGTAGGTTCATTTCTTGTCATAAGGTCCAAATTGATCTCTAAGGGTTGCATTTATCATCTTGTAAGAGTTAGGGATGTTGAACCTAAGGTCCTTCCTATTAAGTCGGTTCCAGTGGTCAATGAGTTCTTAATGTCCTTCCATATAGGGGCTAGTCATTTTTTCAAGATTAATCTTTGGTCCAGATACCATCATGTAAGAGTGAGGGAGTCTAATATTCCCAAGATGACCTTTTGGACTAGGTATGGACATTTTGAATTCGTGGTAATGTCTTTTGGCTTGGGTAACGCACAGGTAATATTTTTGGGTCTCATGAATAGGGTCTTTAAACCCTACCTTGATATGTTTGTGGTGGTCTTTATTGATGATATCTTGATTTATTCCATGTGTGAAGAGTCACATATGAATCATTTGAGGGTGGTGTTGCAAATCTTGAGGGATGAGAAGTTGATTGCTAAATATGAAAAGTGAGGATTTTTGGGTAGAAAAAAGGTGGTTGGAAAAGTACATCGGTTGGCTAGGTAGGGAATGAGGTTGGATGAAGTTGAGAATGGTAGTAGTGGTTTTTGATGGTTCAAAATCTTCTTTGGTTGAAAAGGTCTAGTTAAAGAAAAACCTTAATTCTGCCTTGCTAGAGTTGAAGGCTTTGGTGAAGGATAGTAAAATGGATGTTTTCTCCCAAGGGGGAGATGATATCCTTAGGTACCAGGGTAGGTTATGTGTACTTAATGTTGACGATTAGGTTTACTTAAAAGTCCCACCCATGAAGTGTGTGGTCCGGTTTAGCAAGAAAGGGAAATTGAGCCTAAGGTTTGTGGGTCCTTATAGGGTGTTGAGGAGAATTGGTAAGGTTGCTTATGAAATAGAGTTGCCTATGGATATGAACATGGTTCATTCGGTCTTCCATATCTCGAAGTTGAGAAAGCACGTGGGTGACCTAAGTGTTATAGAGCCCTTTGAGGTTGGGGGGTGTTGTGGAGGATAATTTGACCTATGTGGAGGTCCCGATGGAGATATTGGATAGACATATGGAAAGGTTAGGGGACAATGATGTAGCATCCATCAAGGTTTTTTGGAGGAATCAACGAGTCGAAAGTGTCACTAGGAAAGCCAAAGCAGACATAAAGAAGCAATATCCGTACCTCTTTTACTCTATTCAAGCCTAACATAATAAATGAAGTCCCATCTATGATTTCAAGTCTTAAGTTTCAGCCCTCATGTCATTTTGCATGCGTTCATTTTTATGTTGAGAAGTCTATGGTGATTTTTGACATTCATGTTGAGATTTTTGAAAGGGATATTTAAATGCATTTGTTGCATTCATGTAAGGCTAAAATTTTCATGATTACTTTTCTTATACATATTTCTATGACATTCGGCGGCGAATGTTCCCAAGGGGGACATATTGAAACGGTCCACATGTGCTTCGGAAAGTCTCATAATCGCAATTTCCATATATCTCAAAAGTTGTACGTGATATCAAAAATCCGACTTTATATTCTCGATAAGAGGGCGAAATTGAGCGGCGGATGGGTATAACCTAGATTCTAGAAAACTCGTAGCAAAAAATAATTTTTGCTAATTTTTAAAAAAATAGTGTCTGTCTGCGCCCAGGCCGCCACGCACCTATGGCGCGGAGCAGTACAAATGTTGCCTGCACGATGGGTCGCACCAAGGACATGAACCAGTGTAAGTTTTTCCGTTATTTTTCTATTTCGGCCAAGCGCATTGGGGTTATAGCCCCATGCCCACTGAAGCTTGAAGTAACCCACACATAGCCATTTTACAACTTTATATCACTCAAAGCCCTCACAAACATCTCTCCAAGACTTAATCAAATATCTCATACCAAATTCAAGGATTTCAAGCTTAACTTTGGAACTCAAAGATTCACTTCAAGCTCTAGGTTTCCTTTAAGGTCATCTCAAGAAAACCCAAGTTTAAGGTTTATAGCTTTCATCCATTGGGTCCTTTCACCCATGGATCCCAATCTTCCTTTTAATGAAAATTGCGTGATTTCAAGTTGCATTATTTATGGGTATCTCTTATTATGAATTTTGAATGAGAGTTATCTTGGGGTTTTATAAAGTATTATTGATTATGCATGAATATCTATTTCAAGCTTATACTATGAGTTGATTTATGTCCATGGAGATTATGCATGATTTGATCTATGTAACTATGCACTATGATAAACTTTAGATAACGATTTCTTAATACCCAAATTGGGGTTTTACTATTATATTGGTGGGTTGAGTTTGAATTGATTTTACTCCTCTTGTTTACTTTTGAATTTCATAATTTTGAACTAATATCATGAACCCACCATGTGTTCGATGAAATTACATGACAAGAATTTCTCATGTTTTTTATGATCTATTGCATGATTTTTGAGTTCTTATGCTAAGGTTTATGCTCTTATGAATTGTAAGGCTTACTAGATGGGGCTATGAACTATGTTATGTGTCTTACCCTCTAGTAAAAGGCCAATTTCTACATGAAAGGGTTATAAATTATGTTAAATGCCTCACCCTCATGTACGAATCAATACTACTTGCTATCCTTTACTCACATGAAGGGGTTATGAACTATATGGTATGCCTCACCCTCATGTGCGATTCAATATTATGTATTATCTCATGCTTACATGTAGGGTTTGTGACCTATGTTATTTCTCTACCCTCATGTACTACCCATTAGCTACTAGAAGGGGTTATGACCTATGCTGCATCCCTCACCGTCTAGTACAAGGTATTGATATCCTTAAATTGCACCTCACCCTAGCCATCTTAAATATCTTAAGCATTCATAGGCAATGAAATAAAGATATCCCTCACCGTCTAGTACAAGGTATTCAGATGATCCAATCATGTCACTTTATTGTGTTAAACAAGTTATGCAAGTATGATTATTTTTAAGCATGTACCATCCTACGCATTGATTACACATGGCATATTGAGCTTATGTTCATTGATTATAATTATGTATTTTGATTATATTAGCTTCTATCTTTGTAACATTGCATCTAGCATGGTTAGTACATTCAAACATATTAATGCATACTCTATTTCTACATGATATTATCATGTAGGAACCGAAGATCCATTTGATCATCCTCCTCCTCCACGTTGCTTGTTTGGATCTTTGACAAAGCTTTGGTGAGTCCTCAATTTCGAGGATAATATACACTTATTCATGCTATGTTTAGAGTTCCTCTTTATGCTAGACACTTGTTATCATAAGGGTGAGCTCAGAAAATGTCTTGGCCCCCACTCCATTCTTAAGTAGAGATGTTAGACATATGGAAAGGTTAGGGGACAATGATGTAGCATCCATCAAGGTTTTTTGGAGGAATCAACGAGTCGAAAGTTGGGTACTATGTTGTTATGTTTATGAGCTCGACTCTCTCTCTATGCTTCTATGTTTATGTAGGACTTTTCTTTAGTCCCATTTTCACCTTTTTCACTATTTGACTCTTGTATATGTTTGTTATATTACTGCAACCAAGGATGTGTGCATGTTACGATCAAGAGGCTTGTTTGGATTGTTTCGGACTTCTCATTCGCCATGTCACGTCTAGGCCCTAGGCTTGGGTCGTGACAGTGAAATTATTCTATGCATTTAATTATTATGATTTGGATGATTGAAATGTATTGTGCTTGGTCTGCAATTCCAAGATCATGAAATCCATAATGTTGAACTTATGTTATCAAAATTATACCTTGAATAAAGATGGCTTGATGAAATATTGTTAATGAAGTGCAAAAGTAATGATAAATAATGATAAATTAAATACATTTAGATCAGGTGTCATGTTCCGACATGATATATTTGGATCGGATGTCATGTCCAACATGATATATTTGGATTGAGTGTCATGTTTTGACACGGTATATTGGATCGGGTGTCACATTCTGACACGATATATTTGGATCGGAGGTTAGAAGCGCATTGGGGTTATAGCCCC
>DF358643.1:13851-26487 GCA_000787875.1 Solanum virginianum
GATATATTTGGATCGGAGGTTAGTTCTTACATGGTATATATTGGATTGGGTGCCATATTCTTGCATGATAATAATAAAGGAAAATATATTAAAATGATTTAATATACTCAATATTAAAGAACCTATCTCCCCAAAGAAGCATGGTATGGAGGGTTGAGTCCTCATGTGCGTTCTTAGTATTGTTGACAGATTATATATATGTTTCATTATGTTGTCACTTATACTTGTTGTTTGTTGCTTGCCACTATTAAGTACTATAGTTGATTTCTTGATATTACTTTATGTATATTGGTTTCTATTTGAAGTCGGTCGATGATACCTGCTCAGTACATGTGGCTCGTACTAACTCCTACTTGTATTGGGGTTATAGCCCCATGCCCACTGAAGCTTGAAGTAACCCACACATAGCCATTTTACAACTTTATATCACTCAAAGCCCTCACAAACATCTCTCCAAGACTTAATCATACTAGCCGATCATTGGTATATCAGATTTCAGGGTGAGCTGACCTTCTAGCTCGTGTGGGATTCTTCTATTAGTTATGGCATGATCTCCTTTTCCGACATAAACTATTTTATTTATCTCTTTGTGTATTGCTACTCATATACTTAGTATTTCAAATTAGATGTCCTTGATATGATGATTTTCAAATTGTGGAGAAACGCTTTGTAATAGACTTAGTGATTTTGTTATTTTTATTTTATAAATTTGCATCCGTATTATCAATGTATTTCATAAGTTGAACTACTAATATAGGGTGGAAATTGTATCATTGGTTCGCCTACTTAGGAGGTTAGGTGTGGGTGCCACTCACGACCCATTTTGAGTCATGACAATAAGTCTTGTCTTTAGAGATTTATGCTTTGGAACATTGTTTGAAAGTAGTTTAGACAGGATGGAGGAAAATTGTAATGACCTGACCTAGGGGCCTAGTCGTCACACCGTGAATGAGATCCCCAATTGCACCTCACCCTAGCCATCTTAAATATCTTAAGCATTCATAGGCAATGAAATAAAGATATGATAGAAAACTAAGGGGAAACGGGGCTAAGAGCCACAAGTTCAAAGCATAATGCATCAAAGAACTAGATACAACTATAGCATATGTGTCCAACATTACCTCTAAAATAAACTTGGCGGGGGCTAAGACATGTTCAAACTCACCCTCAAATATAATTGTAGCAAAAGAAATTATATAACTGAAAACTAAATTATCTGAATACATCAAACTAGAAATAACAATAGGATGTCGGTTCCTGAACTAGAGGACTCACAAACTTTCGCTACGACACTCTGATGTTAGCCACGGGGAGGATATCGAGGAGTACAAGGTATTCAGATGATCCAATCATGTCACTTTATTGTGTTAAACAAGTTATGCAAGTAAGGATATCGAGGAGGGCTGGTCCATACATGGTTAAATCATGTAGGAGTAGAAGTAGGCATTAGTACTTTGAATATACTGGTATGTAGTTATGCGAAGCATGACATGGAAACAATGATAGGATGATTCATGCTAAATCTCTTGTTAAAATCATACATTTACAAGGGCATTTGTAAGTCATAATCGAGCCAATATCATTTAAACATACAAAAGCAACTTTACAAAAAAATTATAGGATACCTAGATGAACATAGTTGTGAATAAGAAAATCATATAAACTTGGGACATACATGAAATATAGGAACTCAAATCATATAACATAGAAGAAACATCTTTGAAGTATGAGTAGAACATACATACAGGTGATCCATTAACACATTACTTTAGCCATAGAACATCACATAGTATATATGAGAAATAAAGAACTTACCCTAACTTGAAAGCATAATGAGACACATAGGCTTAGATTAGTGGGAAAACACATATTGTTATGAACAATTAAATTATTAATATCCTTGGGTGAATAATACATCACTTTAAATAAAAAACCATATTATTATACAAAAAACATTAGTAATCATAATGGAGACCATCTTACATACTTGAAGACATAGTCATATACCTTTAGGAGAAATACCATTTGAAGTTGTGAAATAATGAATCATAGAAACTTTAAAACACCTTTAGGCATAATACAAAGGAACCATTATAAATTATCACAAGGGCAAATCTTAGGATCATAAGGAGAACTTGAACATATGTGAGAACACCCTTTAACCGACATAAATCATGTGAGATAAACCATTGAGTCCCGATGTTTCCCTACACCAGAAGAAAGGAGAATATCACTTGCCAAGGTGACCTCCTAAGATGCCTAAGTTGATCCATTCTAAGAGCATGTCATGGGATATCTCATGATACAATGAACTAATACATATAAATTAGCTTTAAGATCTTGAAACTTGAAGGAAATATAAATGCTCATAAATATCCATGACAACCAACCCACACTTTTAGTAACCTATAAACCAATTAAAAAATTCATTACTTGAAATCAATAAGATATATGAGTTAGTATATCAATTCATGAAATTCACGTGATTTAGACTTGATTCACATACAATAATAGTAAAGTAAGTATGAATTTTAAGTAAAATCTAGCAACCCTCCATCACATTCATAACTCAAATTTCACATCATAGACAGTCATGGAATCATAAAAATTACTAGTTAATCATGTCTAAAAGTAGTAGGATTCATTAATTTAAAAGATAATTTAAGAAAACCATATCCTCATCTTCATATTCCTAAATTAGCTTGTAAAGAAATCTCAAATATTCATGAGTTTCAAGTAAAATAACTTAGTTTATAGTTTTTTATGCATATAGGCAGTAGAATCCATCAATTTAAAACCAATTTTAGGAAATCCATTAAATAACTTTACAATCCTAACTTCCATAATACAAAAATTCATGACTTAACATCCATCCCATGACATTAAACATTATTTCATAACAATATAGGTTAACTAACATTAATAAATTCAAAACTTAAGCAATTGGAATCATAATATGAAAACCCATGAAGAATTACATACTTGATATTAAAGAATGGAGTAGAAAATAATTTGAGTCTCCATGGCTGAAAGGTACTCATGCATGAAACCCACATACCTTGGTAGAAGAACTATGGAAGAACCTTGATTTGGGAAGAATAGCTTAAAGCCCTAGGTTGGTTTTCTCTTAAACTTGAGGAAGAGAGAACTTTAGAGTAGAGTTACAATATTTTGGGTTGAATAGTTTGATTGAGTGAGTTTTGGGTATGTTAGTATAGGCACGAGAGAGTAAAAAGGTCAAAATATCCCTTAGAATACTGAAAAATATATGGGAAAAAGACCCAAAAGCCCCCATTTAAAATAAAAAAGGATGCCTGGATAGAACCTTCTAAGAAGGCCTTCCACGACCCATCAAAAACACTGCTGGCCATATTGTGGGTCATAAGGTGCAGACAACCTGACAGTGCTTCACTAACATGGGCATAACTTTTCTATCTGAACTTCGAATGAGATGAAATAAGTGGCGTTGGAAAGTTAATTCAAGGAGCTTTCATTTGGTTGATTGTCTAACATCTAATTCATTGTGTGATAAAACATATGATCATTTAAAGAACGAAAATATACTAACTCATGCTAGAACTTAGGCTATTGGAATAGTCTACGCTTGGCATGATAGGAAAGGGGCTTGGAATTGCATGAGGGGTCTTGAAGGGGCTTGCTAAGGCTATCATGGGCTTAAGGGGACAAAATGGTCAAAAATGTTGTTCATAAAAACTTGCTAGATCAATCCACTAGGAACCGATTACCAACCTTAAATGAATACACAACCCATCCTGCATGTCGTAAATCAAGATCTAGAAACTATCCCACCAGGTTCCAAAACCATGAACCCTTCCATGATCCCTTACCATGGGTCATAAAGCCCTTCGTAGATTTCTTCTATACTTAAACCAAAATTTCCAGTCTCTAGGACCCCATCTATGACCCATTATTACCACCCATAGAGTATTTCATGACCCGTAGACTCTTCTCATGCTTTACTTCCAGAATTTGAATTATTTCCCTAAGAAAAACCCCTAATTCAAAAGGCCTTTGTACGATCTGTGAACTAAATCATGACCCTTGATTAGGTCTCGTGCTTTCATTCCAATGACCAAAATTTCAACTTTTAACTTAGCTTTAATCTCAAACTTATGGGTCATTGCAAAATTATTCTTGTTATTACTACAAAGTCGGAGAAGATCTTTCCACCTGGCTACTTTGATGTGATGGAGTATCTTCTGATTTATCTTGTAAGGATGCTCACCTTGGAGCTCCAGTACAAAGAAGGTAGATGTATCCATTTGTAAGGTAACATGACTTAAGTATTAAATTATATATAATAGATATATAAATAATAAAATTCGTGCTTAACATATTTGAATTGGTATGATAGAAAAATTGGACGCTGTAAATAAACAATTAACCAATGGGTGTAGATCGAAGGATCAATTGTTCAAGCTCATAATGCAAGAGAAACTGGCGACAATTATTCCTATTACTTTGGGGATATAGTGCAATGCAGGAGAAATAGGCCAAATTGGGATGATGAAGGTGATAGTGATCATATGATTCCGTTGATTTCAATTTTTAATCAAAGTGATCAAGGATATAAAAGGTGTGAAAAATGAGGCTTCACTTGTATGAAAAGGCAATTGGCTATAACCAATATTTTACTTTATTGTCCAAAAATTCAGTCATATCTTAAGTAAGTGTTAAATTTTATTGTCAAATTACATACTAATTAGTCTTTACTAATTAACAAAAATGTACATACCAATATCAGCTTGTTCATCAACATCTAGGGCAACAAAGCTATTTATACGAGGTTTTCCAAATGGTCAAAGGGTTATGTAAGTGTCAAATCCTAATCATATTGAATCAATAGGAATAATGTCTTTATTTTGTACAAAATTGTATTATTTCGAATACACTTTGTAGGTTTATGATAAATACTCAACTTTTGAACATTCACCATTAGTGAGAAAAATTCATACAATGAGAAAATATTATGTGGATGGCGTTAAGTTTCAAACCAAAGAAGTTTCTATGTACAATCAAACTAATAATAATAGTGTTTTTATTCATGGTGATATCAATGGTAATTGCCAAAACTATTGAATATTATGGTGTCATTCAAGAGATTGTTGAAGTTTGATATTCTGGTTGGCCTAAAAAAAGATAGTATTATTTTGGTGTAAGTGGTTTGACCTATGACATAGAGGCACAAGGGTAGACCAATGACATAATATATGTAACACCTGATAAAATTACCAAAATACACCTAGAGGAGACAGGTGCTCATAGCGCGTCTTTTCATCCTACAATGGCAAATTTGAGGTTGAATATGAGATCAACATAAAAGTTTGAATGGTAAAGTGGTCCTTAGTTGATTTTTAAAGCAACCGGATCAAAATATAATTGTTTGATGCAAAATTAAATTCCAGTGCGGGTGCGCGACAAGTGTATGATGTGCACCTGCTGTGAACCAACACTTAACTTTTGTCCAAAAAACTTTCTATGGGATTAAAAAACTCGTTCAAAGAATTTTTGGCAAAAAATCCCAAAAATGAGCAACGTCTACATCGTAGACCCCCTTATTCCAAGGCGAACGTTTTTCAAATTTCAAGATGGGCATTTAAGACCTTTTCCAACCCCTCATAAACTCAGAACATTATCTAAATGGTTCATTCTGAGCGTAAAAAGGATTTTAAACCACATTCTAATTTCTTTCTAAGTTCTTGAAAAAGACTAGGGCTAAAGAGAAGAGAAAAGGAGCGAAGAATTGAGGAGTCCGAGGAGAGTTCTTGAGGATTAATTATCAAAAGCTTCACACCAGGTAAGTAAGGGTACAGTAAAGTATGAGATTATTCTCCCATGTATCTTATTGATAGTAATAGAGGAGTTGAGAGTCCATGAGTGCCCATACATATTTATTGAAATACTTTCTTGATTATTTCCTTTAAAATTTTATCTGTTACATGTATTTTCATATGTTGATGATCATCATAAACTTACTTTCTTGAATTAAGTACTTTTCATGAGATATCATATAAATCCTATATGTTAATTTGTGAAAGCATGCATGAATGAACCTAGGGATGGAGTTTAGATCCTTGACTTGAGTATGTTAATGGTAATCTTGATGTGAGTATGATGTTGAGTTACTTGAGCTTGATGATCCTATGAGTCTTCATGATTGAGTTCTTCAGTTATGTCTAAATGTATTCTTCTAAAATGAAGATCTGAGTCCTTAAGTTCAATGGGAATTGCTTTAATTTAGTTGAGTTAATGTCCCTGAAAATAATAGAGGACTTTAGAGTCTGAGTTGATGAGATAATAAGAGTCTCCATGAGACTGATTGAGTTGATAAGTGCCTTGATATGGCTGATTGAGATGAGGAAGAATCTTATGAGTATTGAGTATTGAGACGAATATTGAGCACTGAAATAGATAAGAGTGGTCCTACCAGAACTCATTAACTACGTCGTCAAGCGTGGGTAAGGATTGAACTATTACTTCAGATGGTACCCTCTTGAAGTAAAGTCCTTGAAAGTAATAGAGGACTTTAGA
Organism: Solanum virginianum; assembly: GCA_000787875.1. Lineage (NCBI taxonomy): Eukaryota > Viridiplantae > Streptophyta > Magnoliopsida > Solanales > Solanaceae > Solanum > Solanum virginianum. The sequence continues at coordinate 20,404 of DF358643.1, forward strand.
GGTTAGATCCCTTGGGGATCATAGGCATTCCGTACCTAGCAAGTACAGAACAACAATGGAACCATCAATGTGATTGATGTACAATCACTGGATCATAAGTGATTGTTCTCAGATAAGAGAATCTCTCAGAAAGTTCCCACCTTGATTACTCTGAGTCTAGTTGAGTTGAGTTGAGCTGAGTGAGTTCCATTGAGTTGAATTGAGTTGATTGATGAGGTTTGATTTGTGATGGGTATCTTCTCTATTCTTTATTCTTGCTTTAGATAGACATTTGACATTCTGATTGAGTATATTTTGCGTTAATGTTATTTCTACATTATTTTACCTATTTCTGTTTCATTAATCAATTTTACATACTCATACATTCCATGTATTGACGTCCCCTTTGGATTGCATCATTTTATGATACAAAGGCAGGTACTAGAGATTGACAACAGGCGTAACATTAAGGATCTGAGCATTTCAACTAAGTTTCTGAGCCTGCTTTACTTAAGAGGATCATTCCATTTATTTTCATTTTGCTTATTAGAGTTAGAATTGATTTAGATTTATTTTATTTTGAGGTAGCCATGGGTCTGTTATTGGCACCACTTGATAGTGATAGAGGCTTCATAGACTAGAGTTGAGTATTGATGTTGAGCTAGTTTCTTTCATACTAGCTTATTTATTTAATATGGTATTTGAGTTATAGATTTGCCTATTCTTGTCTTTAGTCTTCCACTGAGTTTTCTAAGTTATATTGAATGAATAAATGTGATGAACTTGGCCAATGGTTCGTTTAAGGACTAGCAATAGTCTCTGAATGCCTGTCGACAATGTCTAGGCTACCCTCCTGAGGCGTGACAAACTTGATTCTTTTCATCCTACAATGGCAAATTAAGGACTAGCAATAGTCTCTGAATGCCTGTCGACAATGTCTAGGCTACCCTCCTGAGGCGTGACAAACTTGATATCAGAGCATAGAGTTTAATTATCCTTTGGAGACTATGAAGCTGTGTCTAGTAGATTCCTTATTATTAGTGTGAAGAGCTCCACATCCATAATAGGGAGGCTTATAGGATATTAGGAATTATTTCACTTCTTTCATATTCTAAATCATGCGATAGAGTTACACTCTATGAAAAGTTCCCTTCTAATTTGTGCTCTACGCATTTCAAAGTTATGATCATGTCTCCCAGAAGAGCTGTCAGAGGTAGAGGATGTCCCGCCAGGCAGAATGTTAACCCACCAGAGCCTCAAGGACATGAGAAGCCCGAGAATCCAGCTGTCCCGGTTGAGCAGCCCCCACAAGTTGAGGTTTCCAATACCGAGCATTGCCAGGCTACCCAAACTCTAGCCTAGGCAATCATAGCACCTATAGTGAGACAAAGAGTGGGTAGACAGGATGCTCAGGACACATTTAGAGTCCAGTAATTCTTGAGGATGAATCAATTAGTGTTCACAAGGTCTGCATCTACTGAAGATCTAGAAAACTATCTGAAAGAGCTTTAGAAAGTGTTCTTGGTGATGCATATGGCTAGTGTTGACAGAGTTGAACTGGCTGCCTGCCAGCTCAAGGGTGCGGTCAGGCTGTGATTTGATCAATGAAAGAAGGGTAGAGGAGTGGAAGCCCCATTGCTGACTTGCACAATGTTCGAGGAATCTTTCTTCGAGTGCTTCTTCCCAAGAGAACTATGGGAGGCCAAGGTAAGAGAGTTCTTGAACCTGAAATTGGGCTTTATGACTGTGCAAGAGTATGGGCTTATGTAACACCCCTCAATGTAGCTAGAAAAGACCCTATGATGTGTTTTTTCTTAATATCTTAAAATCCATGTAGAAATTCACAAATTTGACTTCATATTCTTGTTTAGGAGGATACATTACATGGAAAATGGTTAGCTGCAAGGTATAAGTTGCTTGTGTCAAAAATAAATAATATTTTTGTGAAATTTTGCAATCCAGCAGGGTCTGTGATAAGTTTGGGTCGCGGATTGCCGCGCCATATGTCAAAAACTCCTCAATTTTCTTTGTTTCAGTTGAGGGCATTTGGGTAATAACCTTATGCCTATATAGATGATAATTTCATATTTTTCAGCCATTTTACGCCTAGAACTCAAAGAAATACTTTAAAAAAAATCCTCTCAATCTTCTTAATTCTTTCATTCAATCTCAAATTTTTTCAAGAACTCTTATTGGAATTCAAGAAACTAAGTGAAGCCCAAGTCTTATTCAAGTTTCTTTCAAGATAATCTCATGTTTTAGGTACGTGGGTCTTCCATCCATGGGTTCTTCCACCCATGGAGCCCCAAAACTATTTTTATCAAATTTTTTGATTCTAATGACTAATTATTTACGGGTATCTTCTATTATCACTCCATTACATGAGATACATTGGGAATTTGTTGGTTATTGATATATTGATGCATGAGCTCCTACTAGTGATTAAGATTATGATATGCACATTAAAGCTTTGTAAGCTATGACATCTTGAAAGACTTGAAAATCTTATGAATTTTTTAATGGTTTTCATGACACCCAAATTAGGATTTTGTAAGTATGTTGATGGGTTGCTTGAATGACTTCTTAAATGACTTTAATTTACCTCTCTCATGTTTCTTACTCTTGAATGCTATGATTTTAAGCTTAAATACATATACCCACCATGGTTTGACTAAGTTATGTGACAAATGTCTTATGTGATGAAGGCTTTATTGTAAGACATGTGATTTATGAATGTTGTTAATGTCGAATGCATATTAAGCATACTATGAGCTCATGAGAATGTTATGACTGTTATGAATGATATGAAGTCCTTTATTTGATATTATGATGTGATGATTTGATGAGCTAGATTTTGATATTCAAAGCTATAAATATTGTAATACCATGAGATACTATGAAGTTGGGGATTATATGAGATGAATTTCATTTTTCCACATCTATGTTTTCAAAGTTGATATGTGCGTATGTCATAGGTTGTTTAAAAATAATTTAAATTGATGAGGAATGAAGGTTTATGAGACATTTTATATTTATTATTGACTTATGAATAGGTTTCCTATGAATGAATGTTGATGGTAGATTCCCATCTATTTAATGAATGAATGTATTATGGTGGAGGATCTCCCATCTAAGGAATGATTAAAGAGCTATCTTATGACATTAGCTCTATGATATCAATGGGTTAGTGATTAAATAAATTGTCCTCCCACTCTTGTGAGAGTACTACGTAGCACTAAGTGGACTAGAGGTGAATACCCAAGTCCTAAAACTATGTGCCGTCATAGGTAAAGAGATTAGAGTTAATTACATGAATCCCTAAGAGGTGAGTACCCTAAAGATAAGGGCTTGAGGCGAGTAACCAAGTCCGAGGGCTTAAGGCAAGTACCCGAGTCCACGAACTAGAGGCGAGTACATGGTTCACACATAGCTTAGTGGATCTTCTTAGGATAGAGCTATCCACCCCAAAGTTTAGGTTATGCATGCATAAACATTAGGTAGCTTGGCCCCATGGGGTCAATCTACATAGTAATAGCCACCCTATTAAGTCTAAAGGGTCCAATCAACCTCTAGATGAAATACTTCGTATTATGTGCTTATGTGATCACGATAATTAATCCAAGCTAAATTATGTTAATCGGAGTTTAGAAAATCTGTTGTCTTTGTTTTGCAGATTTATGAGGTTCAACCAATGCTCTTGGAGAAATTCAAGATTAGGATTATCCCAAGCCCTATTAGTTTCCATTTATGTCATTCAAAATGGTAATAGTTGTAATCATTACTAATAAAATAAGTCTTTAAAATTATTTATTATTTTTTATTATTTGTCTAACTCTCTCTAAACTCCAAATAATATCAATAAGGCTTGGATTTATTATTGCGATCACTTATTTGTTATCTTAGGCCCACCTCTGGCTTAACGAGGTCCCGTATATTTAGGACGCGTATTTGTAAAATTGTAAATGTTTATTTTTACTTGCTCTTAATTTATTAACATTTTACCTTTTATCAAGTTTGTTTTTAATTATTTGTATTAAAAAAAGATATCATTTCCATTCATTTTATACGTGCTTAGATTCATTATCATAGCATTAATAATTTATTCGAACTTAATTTTATAGTTTTTATTGATATTTACTTACTCATGTCATATACTAACTTTTGTATGCATTTTATTTCTTTTTGTAAAAAGTTTTCTAGTATTTGAACGTTGGCTTGATTGAGAATCTACAATATGTCAAACATGCTCAATATCCACAAAAATTCTAATCATCCTTCTTCTCATCCAATTTAAGGAACCTTTTGGACTCTCTCTCCTCATTATATTCTTGCTCACACACTCTCTTGTTCAATACCTCCTAGAGACATCAATTTTGATGCTTTGCAAAGCGTAGAAGTACGTGATGAAATAGAAAGGTTCGACTTGATTGTTCTACAACAAATAGTTCAGAATTTGGAAAAAGAAGTGAATAAGAAATTGGGTAAAAATAATGTCCATATCTTGAGGTACGGGAACTTATACCTGCATCGAAGAGCTGAATTACGATCAGAATTCAAAGTTTCGAAATACAACATGCTTGACGGACATAGAGATCCAATTGCACATCTTAAGGACTGCTATAGCAGCTTAGTGGGTATTGCAAATAATGAGGCTCTCTTAATGAGATTATTTATCCAAATTTTATTAGGGATAACTTTCGCTTGGTACGTCAAAAAAAATTTCCACAAGTAGTTGGCATGGGAAGATATGACTCAAGACTTTGGGGAGCAATACAAATTCAATATAAAAAATAATTCTACAATATTGGATTTGGTCAAATTCAAGAGAATGTCTCATCAATCTTTTGAAGAATATGTTGCACGATGGAGATCAGAGTCCTCTAAAATATGTCATCTACCGCATGAAGAGGAGTTAGTTCAAACTTTCATTAGATCACTCGATGGTATATACTACAAGACTTTTTTTTTCAGAAGCATCAAAAGTTTTGATAGTCTAATTCGAATTGGAAAAGAATTAAAATATGCCATACAGACAGGACGAATTGTTGATGAACAAATTCTTGTTCATGCATTGAATGATGGGAATAAGGATGCTTCGACCTCTATACTTCAAGAACAGTGCAATCGAAATACTGAGCAATTTCATGCTATTTTTTATGTGCATTCCAAGCCTCTCAATCCACAAGCTTCTCCTGCACAATCTGATTCTCACAAAAGTTTCTCAAAGGTTTATCGAATACATTTGAGGCAAAGAAGCCTCATACTTTCACTCTCTTAAGTGAGACATTGACTACTATTTTTCAAAGATTATGGGGTCAACGGCTTTTAAAACCAAGGAACGGATGGATCCCTCTGGACCCTTCTTCGTCTCTTGATATCTCTAACAATAGTTTGTATCACTCAAATATTCAGGGTCATGATACCGAGGAATGTCAAGAATTGAGGAATAAGATTCAGAAATTTGATTGAAAAAGGAAAAGTGATAGTGCGACAAGGACCACTAAACAACAATTGCAACTCAACTATGACGAGTGTTGTTATTGTTCAAGGCAATCGTACAAGCCATTTGTCAAAGAAGCGCAAATCATATCAAAGGATTTGATAAAGAGATGATTCTTACTCCCTATCTACTTTATCAAATAATTTCTTTCATTTCATTCCTTTCTCTTTTATTTCAGAACTACGTCTGACCAGATTTTCTTTTTGGATAAGTAGGCAGCTCATTATTGAGTCTGATCTCTTTCACTAAAATCTTTCTTTTGTTCCTCTATAAGGCAATTCAATCAAATCTTTTAAATTAAATCTAGAGCTAATTATGCTAACTTCTAGATTTAATTAACATGTAGATTCAGAATCAAGCCTCAATGTTCAAGTACAAGATAATCACTTTCTTTTTAACTGACAAGTTTCTTTAAGTGAAGCAGGAATATAAAGGTCTCACAAATCAAATTGGGGTAGAATTTTTGAGGTCCCTCAAAAATTCATGATTATATAACATTTTCTACACACAAGAAGTGAAAATATTCAACTCTAATCTGGGGCAAAAGATTTTTGAGGATGTCTCAATAATTTCATCACAATGTTGTGCAATTTCGAGCTCCATAA
>DF358643.1:34515-45835 GCA_000787875.1 Solanum virginianum
TGTCACGACCCAAGCCTAAGGCCTAGACGTGACACGGCGAATGGGCAACCCAAAGGAACCACAACCAAGTCTCTTAACTTATCATTAGACATCCTTGGTAGCGAAAGCATATAAAAGGCATAAAATAAGCAAAACGAACAAGGGCTAAGCGATAGCTTGTCAAAACATCAACATCAAAGATAATGAGTCATAACTCATATCATAAACACACAACTCATCCAATAAATACCTCTAAATACATAGATAGAGCAGGGTCCAAGAAACAGCTACCGGGCTCACCCTCATAGTCAATAGAACATAAGATAGTGTCTCAGAGCTGCCTCATGACTTAGGTGGTGAAGTACTAACCCTTCACTTAGTTGGTGATAATACCGCCCCATCACCTAGGTGGAGAAGTACAAACCTTTCCCTCAGTTGATGAGTACAAACCCCCATCTTGGTTAGTGATAATGCCGCCCAATAACCTAGGTGGAGAAATACGAACCATTACCTCGGTTGATGAGTAAAAGCCCCCATCTCAGTTAGTGATAATGCTGCCCCATCACCTAGGTGGAGAAGTACGAACTCTTCCCTCGATTGATGAGTACAAACCACCATCTAGGTTATTCAGATTCTTAGACCCCCCGAATTAGGCATGGTCTAATGCAACAGTTATATATAGAGTATATCATGTACATAAGCTCATTTTATCATTATATAATTTATATCATATGTCATGCTTTTGACCTTCAACACCTCAAGAAACTACATCCGGACATTTTATCAAATACTTTGAGAGAGTGTAATGCTAGTACAAAATCATGAAATATAGAGATAAAATCATGCAAGAAAATCCACTGTAAAACTATAAATCAACACCTTGCAACACACTCAAGAAATATACATCAAGACCTCTCCTCAAATCTTACAATAAATCAAGGGTGTATAGCTCAAAACATAGCAAACAATTACAATTTCACATAATTTTAACTTAGTGTGCAGTGAATTTCATAATAATCAAGACCCATTTATAAATTAACTTTAAATAATGCAATTTGAGTAAAAGGAGGCTTGTGTATCATGGGTGAAAGGAACCCATGAAAGAAATTCACATACCTTAGCTCTAGATTTGCTTGGAATTGAGACTGGAAAGAATTGAGGCTTGGAAATGATCTTGGAATCTAATTGTGTTCTTGGGTTTCCTTGAAATTGATTTGGGGCTTGATGGAGGCTATTGAGAGGATTTGGGAGTGTGATTTATATGAGAGTAGTGAAATTGGGTCCTTAGGAATAGTGTTTAGGTCTTTTAGGAAGGTTAAAATAGCCAAGGAAGTCAAAAAGGGTCATTAGAATAATTAGCATTTACGAAAATGAAAAATTGGCAAAGTATGGCCTCACTAGAGGCTTGACTGGCCGTGTGGTAGTCCACGGGTCGTGTGGAGTGCCCGTGAGACAAGACTTAGCCTTAAAATTGCAATTGGAACACTTGAGAAAAAGTTAACGTCGACGTCACTTTGACAGCAACTTTCACGTACCATATAGTGTTACACAGACCGTTTACTGGTTCGTCCCACCTCACTTAGACAAGAAAATGTTGCAGGTCACCACACACCCAGGTGCCACAGGCCGTCACTCTCCACACGGCCCACCAACAGTGCCCGTGGCACCACCCTTAGCCATATTTTCCCCAAGTCCAACAAGCTTCCTTTCACACCCTTGTGGCCATCCCCACCGTCAGTTGTGAGCGACACGGCCCATGCCACTAGCCGTGTCACCTTCCTTAGTGCCAAAAATGGTATTTTTCCAGCCCCAGCTGCCCCAAACGGCTCGTCAAAGGCCACACTGGCCATCAAGCAGTCCGTTTGATACCATGCCTAATAAGGTCTCATGAAAACGATCATAACTCCTTCATCCGACAACGAAATGAGGTGAAACCAAGTGTATTTTAAAGCTAAATCAAAGGGATTTTCATGACATAGACAAAAAAATGGTCTTTTCCCACTCCAACCTATCCAAACGGTTTGTCCAAGGCCACACTATCTATCAAAGTGCCCATGTGACATTACCGCACATTTGAAATGTCGTGGGCTATCCAGTTCCAAGTGTGCTAAATGTTATGCTAGTTTAATGTTGATCCTTGCATGAACCGTCACCCAAAACTCAAATTTTAGGGAAGTCTTGAACTTGTTTAGGTACTAGGAGTCTCCCATCAACCTAATACAACCCCAACCTAACCAAATGAATCTTGAAACATGGATACATAAGAGCATAGAGTTACGGGGTTTCACAATATCTCTCCCTTAGGGACATTCATCCCTGAATGTCAAAGAAATGTATATAAGGAAAGTATTCATGAAGACTTTAGCTGAAACATGAATACAACAATGCACATAAACATGATTTTTTGGGAAATTTCAAAGTGTACATCAAAATTCTCATAATCTTATTAACATGAACATGAATGCATGCAATGACATAAGGGCCGAAACTTGAGACTTGGAATCATAAAAAGGACTTGACATGTCATCATAAGCTTGAATAGAATGAAAGAGATACGAATATTGCTTCTCCATGCCCGCACCAGCTCCCTGAGAAGCATATACGAATAGACGACTCTTCCAAAGGGGCCTTGATGAACACCACATCCTCATTAACCAACTTTTCCACCCTTCCATCCAACATCTCCACTGGGACCTTCCCCTAAGCCAACTTGTCCTCTATATCACCCATAATTTCAAGAGTGCTATAGCACTAGAGTCACGAACACATCCCACCCACCTAGAATCATGACGAATTGGATAAACTATATCTACATCCATAGGCAATCCCCAAACTTATGCAACCTTACTAACCTCCCTATACATACTATAAGGACTCACAATCCTCAACTCAATTGTCAACCTTATACACACCTAGTCCATTTGGTACCACAACCACCATCTCCCACCTTGGGAGACAGCCGCTACTCTATCATTTTCTCACCCAGAACTTCTAACTCTAATAAGGTGGAATCAAGGCCTTCCCTAATCTAGACCTCTTAACCCAAGAAGATTCGGAATCACCAAGGACACTATACTACCATTCCCAACTTCCCTTACTTCCAACCTAGCCAACCGATAGACCCCACTAGTCTCTTCTTTGCCACCATTATCTACATATCCTAAGCTACCCATAGGCATCCTACTTAGAGCACCAACCACAACGCTAACCTTACCAAAAAAATAAAAGCACACTTATATCATAATCCTTAAAGAATTCTAACCACCTTCTTGTTATCCACAAAGCACACTTATCATCTTTTAGTAAACAACCTCTTATCCTCCAAGTCACACAACACTACCCCCAAATAATTCACAAGCTCTACACAATTTAATACCTCATCACTAAAGACCACCACAAACATATAAAGGTAGGTTTTTAAGACTCTATTCTAGAGATCCATAAACATAGCCAATGTATACATCAACCAATCTCCATGAAGACAAAACATGCATGCAACTATTTTATGTGAAGTATAATACCACAAACCACCACCCCAACTCTAACAAGTCATAAGTAAAAACCTAATGCAAGATGAACATAGATCAACACTTATGGACTTTTTAGCAACCACAAAGAATAAAGAAAGAAACAATGGCACACTAGCCCCAACAATGCACAAAGATCAAAGCCAAGGAAACTTTAACTTACCGGTAATAATATCGGGCACTTCTTGCCTCCCTTGAAGAGGATAGAAATGATTATGCCTTGGAGAACCCCCTCTATCAACTTCACCACCTTTACCCTTGTCGCGATACCGAGGGCATTCAAACTTTTTGTGACCCATCTCCCCACAACTAAAATAAGTATTAATGCCCCTCAAGCATGAGCCACTATGACCCTTACCACACTTTGGACACCCAACATTCAAAGCCACAACTTTAACACCTCAGGCCCTTAGGAAATCATTAGAAAAGCCTACTTTATAATCATGAGAAGACCCTTGGCCATGATAAGACCGGCCATCCTTTTGGAACTTACCTTCAAAACGAGCCCTCTTGGCCTCCTGCTCTAATCAATCGAGACAAGTTCATGTCTCTAATTAGTAGAGCAGACCAACATTCTTCACTCACCAAATCGGAGACCCCCATCACAAACTTATTTATCCTAGATCTAGGATCGACCACCAAATGAGGAACATACTTTGAAATTTGATTAAACTTGAGGGCATACTCCATCACACTCATAACACCTTGTTTCAAGTTCATAAACTCCACCAACTTTGCTTCCCTAAGATCAAGAGGGAAAAATCGATGAAGGAAAGCCAATTTGAACTCCTCCTAAAGTATCACATAACCATTTCCCTTCTCCCCCTTCTATTGATGATACCAAATTTGGGCTACCCTATTGAATTGTTATGCCGCCAACTCTACCTTTTCATTTGGACCAACACCCATGATATTCAAGATTTTGTAAACCTCAATAATGAACTCTTGTGGGTCTTCATCCATATTTGACCCATAGAAAGCCGGAGGATTCATCCTTATGAAGTCTCTTACCCTAGCTCCCGGGGTGGTAGCATGAGGGTCTTGGGCCCTTTGATTGATTTGGTTGGCCACAACTTGGGCAAGCATAGTGAGAGTATCTGGGAGCTAACCATTAGTAGGTTGCTCCTCAGGAGTTTGGGTCCTTCTTCCTCGAGTTTTAGGCATGATCTAGGATAGCAAAAAAAATAATTAGGGGGAAAAACTTACCAAAACTCTATAGCACGACTTAGAACATAAAGAAGGGAAACATTTCCTAAAACATCTTATAACCTCCTATTCATAGTCATAGCGCGCTTCACAACCATGAATAAGACTCTAGTCAACACGGTGTGTTGGACACTGAGGATCTATCAACCTGGTGTTCTGATACAAAGTTTGGCATGACCCAAGACAAGGGCCTAGACGTGACACGATGAATAGGGAACCCGAAGGAACCCCAATCAAGCCTCTTAACTTGTCATTACACATCCTTGGTTGTGGAAGCATATAAAAGGCATAAAGTAAGCAAAAGGTACAAGGGGCTAAGGGATAGCTTGTCAAAACATCAACATCAAAGACAAGGAGTCATAGCTTATATCATAAATACACAACTCGTCCAACAAACACCTCTAAATACATAGATAGAGTGGGGCTAAGACAAAGCTATCGGGCTCACCCACATAGTCAATAGAGCATAAAATAGTGTCTCAATACATAGATAATAGCAACATAGACAAAGGTTTCTGAAATGGAGGACTCACCAACAAGGTTGGAATAGCATCGACTAGCCCTATGGAGGAGGAGGATGATTAACTTGAGCACCAATTCCTACATGGTCATATCATGTAGGTAAGAGTATGTGTTAGTACGTTTGAATGTACTAAGTATGTGGGATGCAATGCAACAAGAAATCGACATCATGATCAAAATGCATAAAAATAGGCAATGACCATATTATAGGAAGATGGCATATATGGGTAATGCATAAGTAAAACATGCTTAAATAATTCATGCTTACACAATTTAATACCTCAGCATAAAAATAGGCAATGACCATATTATAGGAAGATGGCATATATGGGTAATGCATAAGTAAAACATGCTTAAATAATTCATGCTTATAGTGAAGAATAGACCAAACTAGATTTCCAAATATAAACCCTTTGAGGTTAGTGATGAGCCACCTTATCACTTAGGTGGTGAAGTACTAACCCTTCACTCGATTGGTGAAAATTCCACCCCATCACCTAGGTAGAGAAGTACAAACCCTTCCCTCGGTTGATGAGTACAAACCCCCATCTCGATTAATGATAATGCCACCCCATCACCTAACTGGAGAAGTACGAACCCTTCCCTGGGTTGATGCATACAAACCCCCATCTCAGTTAGTGATAATTTTGCCCCATCACCTAGGTGGATAAGTACGAACTCTTCCCTCGGTTGATGAGTACAAACCCCCATCTCGGTTATTCGAGTTCTTAGACCCCCCGAATTGGGCATGGTCTAATGCAACACTTATATATAGAGTATATCATATACCTAAGCTCAGTTCATCATCATATAGTCAATCATATGATATCTCATGCTTTGGACCTTCAACACCTCAAGAAACTACATCTGGACATTTTATCAAACACTTTGAGGGTGTCTAATGCTATTATAAAATCATGTATTATAAAGATGAAATCATGCAAGAAAATATATTGTAAAACCAATAATCAACACCTTACAACACCCTCAAGAAACATATATTAAGACACCTCCTTAAAGCTTACAATAGGTGAAGGGTTTATAGGCCAAAACATAGCAAACAATCACAATTTCACATAGCTTTTAGTGTTCAGTGAATTTCATAATAATCAAGACCTATTTGTAAAACAACATTAAATCATAGAATTCGAGTAAAAAGAGGCTTGGGTATCATGAATGAAAGGAACCCATGAAAGAAACCCACATAGTTTAGGTCTAGAGTTACTTGAAATTGAGATTGGGAAGAATGAAGGCTTGGAAATGATCTTGGAATCCAATCTTATTCTTAGGTTTCCTTGAAATTGATTTGGGGCTTGACAGAGGCTCTTAAGAGGATTTAGGAGTGTGATTGAGATGACAGTAGTGAAATTGGGCCCTTAGGAATAGTGTTTAGGTCTTTTAGGAAGATTAAGATATCCTAGGAAGTCAAAAAGGGTCATTAGAATAATTAGTATTTATGAAAATGCCATCAGTGAACGGATGGAAAAATTGGCAACATGTGGCCTCACTGGAGGCTTGACTAGATGTGAGATAGTCCATGGGTTGTGTGGAGTGCCGGTGAGATAAGAATTAGCCTTAAAATTGCAATTGGAAAACTTCAGAAAAGGTTAGCATCGACATCACTTTGACGGCCACTTTCACAGACCGTGTAGTGTTACACAAACGTTTACTGGTCTATCCCTCCTCACTTAGACAAGAAAATGTTCCACCCCACCACATGCTGAGGTGCCATGGGCCATCACACTCCACACGGCCCATCAATAGTGCCCGTGGCACCACTCTTAGCCACATTTTCCCCAAGTCCACCAAGCTTCCTTTGGCACACCTTGTGGCCATCCCCACGGTCAGTAGTGAGCCGCACAACCTGTACCACTGACTGTTTCACCTTCCTTAGTGCCAAAAATTTCCAACCCCAGCTGCCCTAAACGTCCCGTCAAAGGCCACACTGGCCATCAAGCAGTCCATTTGACTTCAAGCCTATAAGGGTCTCACGAAAATGATCATCACTCCTTCATCTGACATCAAAATGAGGTGAGACAAAGTGCATTGTAAAGCTAATCAAAGGGCTTTTCATGCCTTAGAAAAAAATGTCTTTTCCCACTCCAACCAATCCAAACGATTCGTCCAATGCTACACTACCCATCAAAGTGCCTGTGTGACATCACTGCACAAGAGGGTCTCTCAAAAATGGCCATAACTCCTTCATCCGACCTTGGAATGAGGTAAGACCAAGTGCGTTGGAAAGCTAACTCAAAGGAGGGGGATTTAACATGTGGGGAGGGATCTAGTTCTAAGTTTGCTAAAAGTTATGCTAGTTTAGAGTTGACCCTTGCATGAACCATCACCCAAAACTCAATTCTTAGGGAAGTCTTTAACTCATTTTGGTACTAGGAGTCTCCTATGAACCTAATACATCCCCAACATAACCCAATGAGGCATGAAACATGGATACATAAGAGCATAGAGTTAAGGAGTATCACATATAGTACTTGGGTCACCGACACACTTCCTCAATATAAGTACATGAAAGACAGGATGAACCATACCCATCTCCGTATGCAACTCCAATCCATAGGCGACCATTCCAATCATCCTCAAGATTCCATAAGGCCCTATATACCTTGGGATTAATTTGCCCTCCTTGCCAAACTAAGCAAAACCCTTCATGGGTAAGACCTACAAATACCCTTTCATCTACACCTAAGTCAAGATCTCTTCTCCCCACATTGGAGAAGAACCTTTGCCTATTTTGATCCATTCTCAACATTTCTCCTTATAAGCCTCACTTTCTACATGACATCCATAACAAGATCCAGTCCAATTAAAGCCATCTGATCAACCTCACTAGGATACCTCCCTAAAACCTCTATACATCTTTGTGAAAACTAAAATGATAGAATAGGATAAATTATGCACCTTTTTCAAGATCACGTACCTCAACCCAATCAATATTGGAAATATGCAACCTACCTTGACACCTAAGGATACCATCTCCATCTTGGGAGAAAATCTCCACCTTGCCCTTCTTCACCAATCCCTTCAATTCTACAAATCGAGATCAAAGTCCCGCTTAGATTTGATTTAATCAATCACAGAAGAGTTAGATAAATCTAGAACCACCATCACTCTATCTTTTCACCTCATATAACTAAAACGACCCCAAAAGAGTGTCCAAAAATATGCTTCGGAAGTTCTTAGAATTGTAATTTCTATATATCTTAAAATCTGTGCATGATATCAAAAATTCAACTTCATATTCTTGATCAAGGGGCAAGATTGAGTGGGGAATGGGTCTAACCCCGATTTTAGAGCAACCGCATCAAAATTCAAAATTTCAAAGTTGGTGATTTTCTTTGAAGAACCGCGCTTAAGGCACGACGTGCCAGGGCACGCTCCTATATTATTTTTGCCTAATTTTTGTTGCCTGGATGTCACTATTCCTTTCACTATTTCTTTTTGGGTTGCTAGTGGGCTTCTTGTGTGTCCCAAGTTATTATGTAAACCTATAATGTCTACCCCCCTCTTGATGAGTATATTGTTGCTAAAAAGTTCATAGATATTGTTCCATGTTCATATTGCATTAGATCTTGCCTTGTGACTTGTTAGAGTTGGTATGGTCAATTTTGATACCATACTTTGGGTGGATTAGATGCATGCATATTGTGTCTCCTTTGATTCAAGGGCCTGTGGTATTTGAGTGGGAGGTTGTCAAGTGATAGAAAAAGGGGTAGGACCATTTCTTGTCTTAAGGTACGATTAATCCCTAAGAGTTGCATATATGATCTTGTGAGAGTTAGGGGTATTGAACATAAGTTATTTTTATTGAGTTGTTTCCGGTGATCAATGAGTTATTGAATGTCCTTTCCGATATTTTGAATTTAGGGTGGTGTCTTTTGGTTTGAATTATGCATCGGTTGTGACTATAGGTCTCATGAATAGGGTCTTTAATTCCTACCTTATTATGCTGTAGTGGTCCTTGGTAATGATGTGTCGGTTTGTTTTTGGAAGTAAGGAAGAACTTGTGAATCATTTGAGGGTAATGTTGTGAATTTCAAAGGAGGTGAGGTTTGGTAAAGTGAGAAGGGGGGTGTAGTGGCTTTGATGGTTCTGAATCTTCTTTGGTTGAAGAGGCCTTGTTAAGTAAGGGCTTGATCCCTGTCTTGATAGAGTTAGAGGTCTTGGTAAGGGATGGTAAGATAGAGGTTTTCTCCTAAGGGGGAGATGGCATCTTCAGATACTTAGGTTTAATTAAGCAAGGCCTTGATCTTCGTCTAGATAGAGTTGGAGGTCTTGGTGAGGGATGGTAAGGTGGAGGTTTTCTCCCAAGGGAGAGATGGTGTCTTTAGATACTAGGGTAGGTTATGTGTCCTTGCGTTGATGATTGGGTTCACTTGGAGGTTCCACCCATGAAGGCTGTGATCCAGTTTGGCAAAAGGGAATTAAGCTTATGGTTTGCATGTCCATATAGGATTTTGAGGAGGATTTGTGAGGTTTCATACGAATGGGAATTGCCTATGGATAAGGATATGGTTCATCCAGTTCTTCGTGCATCTTGGTTGAGGAGACGTGTTGGTGATTCAGGTGTTATAGGACTCTTTGATGCTGTGGGTGTTGTGGAGGATAAGTTGGCTTAGGAGAAGGTCCCGGTGGAGGTATTAGATGGAAGGTTGGAAAAGTTGATTAATAAGGGTGTAGTGATCGTCAGAGCCCTTTGATGGAATCATCAAGTCGATAGTGTCTCTCAAGGAGCCGGAGCGGGCGTGGAGAAATAATATTCGTATCTCCTTCATTCTATTCAAGCTTATGATAACACTTCAAGTCCTTTTTGTGATTTTAAGTCCTATGTTTCAGCCCCTATGTCATTTGCATGCATTCAGGTTTGTGTTGACAAGTTCATGATGATTTTGACACTTATGTTGGGATTTTGAAAATGGTGTTTTGAATGTATTATTGTATTCTTGTTGGGGCTAGTTTCTTCATAATTACTCTTCTAATATACGTTTCTTTAACAATCGGGGATGAATATTCTCAACAGGGAGATATTGAAACAATCCCAAAAAAGTGCTTGAAAATGTGCCTCAGAACTGCCTGTAATCATATTTCTATATATCTCAAAATCCATGCATGATATCAAAAATTTGACTTCATATTCTTGATCAGGGGGAAAAATTGAGTGAGAAATGGGTCTAACCTCAATTTTAGATCAACCGTATCAATTATTTGAAATTTCAAAGTTGGCAATTTCTAATGAAGAATCGCGCCCAAGGCACAACGAGCCAGGGGCGCGCTCCTATATTATTTTTGCCTAGTTTTTGTTGTCCGGTCCAAGGCCTTTGGATTTAGGCTTAAGTCTTCCCATACGTGAAAATACCTATACTTAGCCATATTTCACCTTCCTATCAGCCAAGACATTCCCCAATACTCTCTCAAACATTTAGACTAATATTTTTCTCAAAATTTAAGTCTCCAAATCTCTTCCGGATCTTAAGAAATTCATCCAAGCTTCAAGTCTCCATTCAAATCTTCTTCAAGGAATTCTCCAAAGCTAAGGTATGTGCATTTCAACCATTGGGTCCTTTCACCCATGGTACCCAAGCTTCTTTTTTACCTAAAATGTATGATTTCAAGTTGATTTACTTATGTGTCTACTTATTATGAATTAGACTATATAGATGGTGCCCAAGCTTCCTTTTTACCTAAATTGCATGATTTCAAGTTGATTTACTCATGGGTCTTACTTATTATGAATTTTACTGCACACTATATTGGGGTTTCATGAAATTGTGATTGTTTTAGCATGTTTTAAGTTGTGAATCTAAGATCTATTGTGAGATTTTGATGAAGGATTTTGATGTATATTGTATGATGGTATTACCAAATATTGGTGGGATGATTTACTTCAAGATTTCTTGCATCATTTCACTCTTCAATTGTATGGTTTTACACTAGCTTTATACACCCACCAAGTGTTTGATAAAATGTCCGATTTAGAGTTCTTGAGTTATTGATGGTCTATTGCATGGCTTATGAGTCAAGTGGCTTATGGTGATGAAAGGAATGTATATATGTGTGTTTAAATCATGTAA
>DF358643.1:46071-57806 GCA_000787875.1 Solanum virginianum
GTTGCCTATCTCTTGTTGCATTGCATCCTACATACTTAGTACATTGAAATGTACTAACACATACTCTATGCCTACATGATATTACCATTTAGGAACTGAAACACCTATTGGTTCTCTTCCACGTGGTTAGATGGATTGTTCATGTTAGCTTTTGGTGAGTCCTCTAGTCCAGGGATAATATCTATCTTCTCTCATGCTTATATTTAAACTATATCTTGTAAATTTGGATTACCTATTGTCATTATTATGAGGGTGAGTCCAGTTTCTTATCTTGGCCCCTGCTAAGTTCTATGTTTAGAGGTGTTGTTGGATATGTATGTAATGATGCTATAAGCTTGAATCTCTTTGACTCTCTTGATGTTTTATGAAATGAAGGTTTTCCCTTAGTCCCCATGCCCTTATTTCTACTCTTTTATTGTTCTTTAATTGCTTTCATGATTAAGGATGTGTAATGACATGTTAAAAGGATTGTTTGGGGTTCCTTCGGGTTCCCCATACGCCATATGAAATGATCCAAAAAATAGTGCTCGAAAACATGTCTCGAAAGTGCCCAGAATCTTGTTTTCCATATATATAAACATTTGTGTGTTATTTTGAAAATCCAACTTCATATTCTTGTTTAGGGGGTCAAATTGAACGGAAAATGGGTCTAACCCAAATTTTAGAGCAATCGTATCAAAATTCAAAAATTGCAAAATATGCTATTTAGGAGGGTCCACTTTGAAGGGGCATATCTCGTAGTACACAAAGCATTGGGTAGGACACGACCTACAACTGAAAGCCCTTTGAATTATCTTTCCAACACACTTTGGTTCACCTCATTACGTGTTCGGATGAAGAATTTATGCCCATTTTCGTAAAATTCACCCATGTAGAAAATGCAATTTCCAGTGAGCAGTCCGTTTTTGGTCTTATTTTCTCTTGACTTCGGTCCAAGACTTTTAAGTCTTGTACCTAAGGGTTCCCACACTTGAAAATACATATACTTAGCATTATTTCACCCTCATATTATCCTAAACATTCCCCAAAACTTGCTCAAACATTTAGACTCATATTTCATCCTAAATTCAAGTCCCAAACTCATGACCAATCTTAAGGATTTATTCAAGGATTTCACTCAAGCTTCAAGTCTCCACTAAAGTCTTCTTCAAGAACCTCTCCAAAGCTAAGGTATGTGGTGTTGAACCATTAAAGGTTTTACTACTAATTTTCCTGCATGATTTCATCTCTAAATTGCATGCTCTTTTACCCCCATTACACACCTACAAGTTGTTTGATAAAATATCCGGTTATATATTCTTGAGCAATTGAAGGTACAAAGCATGAGATATGATATGAATGATGTTATTATGATGAAATAAGCTTATGTACATGATTATTCCTACATGAGGTATTGCATTAAAGCTTATGATGAATCCAATATAAAGTATTGCACTAGACCATGCCCAATTCGGGGGGATAAGAGCCCAGATAACCATGTGAGGGGTTTATACTTCACCACCTAGGATGATTGGGGATTGACCATCATCAACTGAGTTGGGAGTTTGTACTAATCAACCATATGAGGGGTTTATACTTCACCACCTAGGATGATTAGGGTGTGACCAACATCAACCATGTGAGGGGTTTATAGCTCACTACCTAGGATGATTAGGGTGTGACCATCATTAACCAACCAAGGTTCAAAAGCTAGCTAGGTCTCTTCTTCACATATGATATCTTATATGAGTATGATTTACTTAAGCATGTTTTACTTATGCATTGATCATACATGTCATATTGCTACATTATGCTTATTGTCTATTGATACACATTTTGATTATGATGCCTATCTATTGTTGTATTGCATCCCATATACTTAGTATATTAAAATATACTAATGCATACTCTTGCCTACATAATATCACCTTGTAGGGGCCAGAGCTCCTATTGAGTCCTCTTGTGGCTAGATGGACTGTTTAAGTTAGCCTTTGGTGATTCCTCCATTCCGGAGACAAGGGTTACTCTCTCACACTATGTATTAAGATTCTCTTTACTTTATCATTTACTTATGACTATGAGGGTGAGCCCGGTTGTATGTCCTGGTCCCCACCATTATCTATGTAGTAGAGGTGTTATTGGACAAAGCTATATATTTATGCCATGCGTTGATTCTATTATCTCTTGACTCCATGTTATGACAAGTTCTCCCTTATTCCCTTTTTCCCTTATTTACATTCTTCAAATGTTATTTAATTGTTCCATGATCAAGGATGTGCAATGAGGCTTGTTTGGGGTTCCTTTGGGTTCCCCATTCGTCGATCATGTCTAGGCCCTAGGTTTGGGTCATGAAAAAGATTGTATTAGAGTACTAGATTGTTAGATCCTCGGATTCCAACACACCACGTTGATTAAAGTCTTAGTCATGGTTGTGTTGTGCACCGCAACTATGAGTAGGAGGCTATGAGAGGTTTTAGGAAATGTTTTCCTTCTTCATGGTCTATGTTGTACTTTAGAAGTGAGATAGGGTTTTCTGGTAGAGTGGAGGTAAATGTTTCCTTTCTTCATGGTCTATGTCATGCTTTAGAAGTGAGATAGGGTTTTCCCCTCTAACGAATGTTCTTTGCTCTTTTAGTTGTTCATGCTTCTTCAAAGAGGAAGGTAAGTAGAAGGTTTTGATTTTGATGGATTCGAGTTTCACCATTTCTTTCTCTTCTTTTAGTTGATTATGGGGCTTTTTGTGTGCCACGAGTTGTGATGTGAACCTTTGGTGTTTATCTCTTGGTTGGGTATATTGTTGCTAGAAAGTTCAGAGGTGTTGACCCGGGTTTGTATTGCATTAGGTCTTGCTTTGTGGCTTATTGGAGTTGGCATAGTGGATTTTGATGTCATACTAGGGATGGAATGGTTGCATACATGTTGTGTTTTCATGGATGGTAGGACCCGTAGATTTAGATCCTGAATCCCTAATGAGCCTGTCTTTGAGGGGGAGGTTGGTAAGCGATAGCAAAGGAGGTAGATCCATTTCATGTCTTAACGTATAATTAGTCTCTAAGGGATTGCATTTATCATCTTGTGAGAATAGGAGGTGTTGAACCTAAGTTGTTTTATTTATATAATTGTTGTTGTTGGTAGATGAGGCCTTGAATGCCCCTTTTCGATATTTTGAATTTGAGGTAGTTTCTTTTGGTTTGACCAGTACGCCAGTTATGCCTATAAGTCTCACGAGTAAGATCTATAGTCCTTACTCTAATAGGTTTATGGTGATTTTGGTGATGATAATGTGGTTTGTTTCCTAATGAGGTAGTGCATGTAAATCATTTGAGAGTGGCACTACAAGTTTAAGGATGAAGGTTGGGTGCGAGTAGGTGAGATGGGAATTTCGGTGGTAAGAGGTTGCCTCCTAGGTTGTGTGGTACCGAGTGATGGTATTAAGGTGGACCTTAGAAAGACGAAGGTGATTAAAGATTAGCCTAGACCTTTGACTTCACCAGATATTAGGAGCCTTTTGGGTTAAGTGGGTTATTGCCGGAGGTTGTGAGTAGGGTGATTTGATAGGATCGGAGGTTGCTATTTCTTGTGTTATTCCTTGGTGCTAGTAGGATTCATGTGTATGCGGATTGATCCTTGATCCCTTCTAATTGAGGAGACCCAAAATTTATTTTCAAGAAAATCTACATGGATTTTACTTATTTTAATTTGGGATTTGAATATTATAATTCCTAAAATTCTATTGATGCATAGGTAGTGTTTATTTGATGATTTTAATGTGATTTAAACCATTATATGAGGATCTACTTTGGGTTTATGGAGTTATAAGTATGCATGTTCCCCTTTTGAAATCGTTTATGCATGAGAGATTACACTATGGATTTAAATATGGAATTAATTATGTTTTCACTTCAACTTCATACTATAAATGTTGATTTTAAATGGAGTCTTAATTACCCATGTCATTTACTCATTATTCATAGCATATGAACTCATGTACACAGATCATTTTGAAAAGTTATGTTATGGGTAAGCCCATTTTCATTTTATGGTATGATTTTGATAAAAGGTTGATTATGACAATATTGTGATCACATATATGTCCTTGATTTTGGCTCTTTAAGCATTTTGGGTGCTTGCACCATTTTGTATATGAATGGGTCATTCTATCCATGAGTATTATGACTATGAAATTATGATTTTGGCGTTTGAGTCTAAGTATGAATTATTATGAATGGTGTTTGGCTTTTAAGCTCAATTGTACATTGAAATAATTTGAAAAATGACTATTGCATCTTTGAGAGTATGTAGATACATATTATAAGTATTCTTGTGGGATGACGACTTAGCTTGTTGTGTAGAGGGTTTTAAGGTAGTTTGGGCTACTTGCATGGTATGTTTCTAATGAGTGTAGAACCTCTAAGGTTGTAATATGATGAGTAAGGATGGTTGATCTATTTAGTCAACTACGATGGGTTAGTCACTTCTCTAAGATTGATCTTTGGTTCGGATTTTGTCCCCAAGTGAGGATGAAGGTAGGTGATATCGCTAGGTGTCTTTTCGGATTAAGAGTGAGTATTATTAGTATAGATGGAGCTGCTTGGTTGACTTATGCACCGGTAATAATTGTGGGTTTCTTGAATAGGGTCTTAAAACCCTACCTTGGCATGTTTGTGGTGATTTCTAGTAATGAAGTATTGATTTTATTTAGATCTTGTGAATCATTTGGGGGTAGTATTACAAGTCTTAGAGGATGAGAGGTTGTTTACTAAATGTGGTAAGTGTGCATTGTGGGTAGCTAGAAGGTGGTTAGAAGTCTTTAAGAATTATGATGTGAGTGTGTATTAGTTTTTTTTCGGTAAGGGTAGTATTGTAGTCGGTACTCTAGGTAGCCTAGTATGTGTTGTTGATGGTTACAAGGAGGAGACTAGTAGAGTCCATTGATCGGCTAGATAGGGACTTAGGTTGAAGGAAGTTGAGAATGGTAGTATAGGGTTCTTGATGGTTCCAAATCTTCTTAGGATAAAAGGACTAGGTTAGGCAAGGCCTTGAGTCCACCTTATTAGAGTTGGAAGTCTTAGGTGAGAAGATGATAGAGTGGAGGTTGTCTCCCAAGGGGGGAGATGGTAGTTATGGTACCAAGTGGCTTAGGTGTATTTAAGATTGAAAATTGAGTTGTGAATTGTGAGTCCTTATAGAGTGTAGAGGGAGGTTGGTAAAGTTGCTTAAGTTTAGGGATTATCTTTGGGTGTAGACATGGTTAATCCGGTTTGTTATGCTTCTAGGTGGATGTGATGTGTTGGTGACTTTCATGTTATAGAACACTTTGAGGTTATGGGTGTTAAGGAGGGTAATTTGACTTAAGAGAAGGTCCCAGTGGAGGTGTTGGACGAATGAGTGGAGAAGTGGATTGATAATGATGTAGTGTTCTTCAAGACCCTTTGGGAAGATTCGTCTATTCGTATGTGTCTCTCGGGGAGCCGGAGCGGGCATGGAGATTATAATGATGTAGTGTTCTTCAAGGCCCTTTGGAAAGAGTCGTCTATTCGTAGGTGTCTCTAGGGGAGCCGGAACAGGCATGGAGGAGCAATATCCATATCTCTTTCATTCTATTCAAGCTTATGATAACACGTCATGTCCTTTTTATGATTTCAAGTCTTGCATTTCAGCCTCTATGACAGTCATATGCATTCAAGTTTAAGTTGACAAGTTTATGATGATTCTACACTTATGTTGAGATTTTGAAAACGGTATTTTAAATGTAATGTTGCATTCATATTAGCGCTGATTTGCTCATGATTACTCTTGTATTGTACATCTCATCTACATTTGGGGACGAATGTTCCAAAGGGGGAGATATTGAAACGACCAAAAAAACAAAAGTGCCAAAAAACGTGCCTCAAAAATGCCCAAAATCTTATTTTCCATATATCTAAAAATCCGATTATTATTTCCAAAATTCAACTTCATATTCTTATTAAGGGGGTCAAATTAAGTAGGAAATGGCTCAAAACTGAATTTTAGAGAAACCGTATCAAAATTCAAAAATCAAAAAAAACGCTATTTAGGAGGGTCAACTTTGAAAGGGCATATCTCTTAGCACAAAAAGAACTAGGCAGCCCACGACCTACCAGCTGAAAGCCCTTTAAATTAACTTTCCAACGTACTTCGTTTCACCTCATTCCAAGTTCAAATGAAGGATTTATGCCCATTTTCGTAAAACTCACCCGTGCAGAAAATGCAAATTCCAGTGGAGTTTTTGCGTAGCCCATGTGTTTTTGATGCCTATTTTCACTTGACTTCGATCCAAGACATGTAAGACTTGGGCCTAAGGGTTACCACACTTGAAAATACATATACTTAGCCTTATTTAACCCTCATATCATCCTAAATATTCCCCAAAACTCACTCAAACATTTAGACTCATATTCCACCCTAAATTCAAGTCCCAAACTCAAGACAAATCTCAAGGATCTCTTCAAGGATCTCACTCAAGCTTCAAATCTCCATGAAAGTCTTCTTCAAGAACCCCACAAAAGCTAAGGTATATGGTGTTGAACCATAGAGTCCTTCCACCCATGGTGCCTAAACCCTCTTTTACTTAATAATGCATGATTTAAAGTTGATTTTAACTTTGGTCTTGTATATTGAGAAATTTACTGCATAGTGATTTTAATTCATGAAAGTATGGTTGTTTTAGCATGTTTTGAGCTTCAAATATTGGATCTAATGTGGGATTTGATGAGGGGTTTTAATGTGAATGTCTTGCGGGTGTTGCAAGGTGTTGATTGATGGTTTTACAATGGATTTTCTTATATGATTTCATCTCTAAATTGCATGGTCTTTTGCCCCCATTACACACCCGTCAAGTGTTTGATAAAATGTCCGGCTAGGGTTTCTTGAAGAATTGAAGGTCCAATACATGTCTTATGAGTTGAATAGTGTTATAATGATTATATGATGATGAAATGGTGATGGAATAATGATAAGATGATTGTATGCACATGATGTATAATGAGGAGATAAAGTGTAGGTATATGATGACTTCATGATGATAGTAGGGATATGAGTTGTTTCATGGGAAGGTACCTATGGGGTTGCATGTAGATTATTGGGTTCTTATGTTTGTTGTGTTTTTGGAAAAATGAGTAATTGTTTCTTGATGATTTGAATGTAATTGTTTGATGAGCTAGTTCTATTATTCCTACCGAAAAGGCCATGCCATAAGGTAGAGTGTTTAACGATTCCTACTGAAAAGATCATATCGTAAGGTATGGGCACCCTACCAAAAAGGCCATGCCGTAAGGTAGAATAGCTAATTGTGCCTATCGAAAAGATTATATCGTAAGGTGTGGACATCCCACCAAAAAGGTCATACCATAAGGTAGAAAGACTAAAAGATTCCACTGAAAAGATCATATCGCAAGGTGTGGACATTCTATTGAAAAGGCCATGCTATAAGATAGAATGAATCATGGTTCCTACCCAAAAGATGATATCATAAAGTAAGGAATGTCTTATACTACTTACCAAAAAGACTATGTCGTACGGTAGGGGTATTGATAACACTCCCCAAAAAAGTTATATCGTAACGTGAGTGGGGGTCATTTGGCCCATTTCATGAAGGTTGGTACAAAGGGATTTGAGTATGTTTCTCTTATTGAGTTTATATTCCTTGATCATGATTTACTAGTATGTTTTACTTTGAGTATTGAGCATGCATGCCATATTGATGTTATGTCTATCCTTTGCTAACAATTATGCATTTCGATTATGTTACCCAACTCTTGCTAGCATTGTATATCACAAACTTAGTACATTCAAATATACTAACGCATATTGTTGCCTACATGATATCACCATGTAGTGACCAGAGCTCCTACAATCTTCTTGTGGCTAGATGGATTTTCAAGTTATCCTTAGGTGAGTCCTCTATTCCGCGGACAAGGACCATTTTCTTACATTACGAATTAAGATTCTCTTTACTTCAGCATGTACTTATGACTATAAGAGTGAGCCTGGTTGTATGTCTTCGCTCCTGTCATTATCTATGTAGTAGACGTGTTGTTAGACAAAGTTATGTATTTATGTTATGAGTTGATTCCATTACCTATTCACTCTATGATATAAAAATTCCCCCCGTAGTCCCTTTTTCCCTTATTTCCATTCTTTAAATTTCATTTAATTATTTTTGCGACCAAGGATACGTGATGATATTCTATGAGGCTTGTTTGGGATTTCTTCGAGTTTCCTATTTGCCGATCACATCTAGCCCTAGGCCTGGGTCGTGACACCTAGTGAATGAAAAAGGGTCTAAATTAAGAAAATCACATATTCGCGTGCTGACTTCCCCATCTGCTCCACCAGTACCTACAACTAGACCTTCTTGCCTTTGACCTTAGCTAGCTAATATAAGAGTCAATAATTGGACCGCATTCCTTAAGTCTTCCTCTACAGCTTTAATAGGATGCACTTGAGGTGTTATTGCCCTCCTTAGCCTTTTTGGAGGTAGAGGGATCAGGGAACTCTGTGATAAAGACTCATTTGGAATCTCACTTTGATTAGGTCTAGCTCGTGATTAGCTGGTCCCTTTTTCAAAATTTATTTGCTTACTCGTACTTCTTCTCCTTGTGATAGGCATCATTTGCTATATATAAAAAATAGAATTTAGGGGTTAGATATAATCGACCTATGACAATAGCTCTATGGCACGATCTAGGAATTGAAATAAAAGAGAAAACTCCTAAATATCATGTCGCCTCATGATTATAGATGTGGTACACAATACACCTATAACCAAGACTCTACATGGACATAGCTTTATAGACTCTCTAGGACGACCTGCTCTGACACCACTTTTGTCATACCTCCAAATCTATAAATGTGGACAGGCACTCAATGCCATTAAGGCTTGCGAGAACCAACATATAAACTACTCTTACTATGATATATGACTATGACAACTATAAAGCAGTGACAAGTTCATACCAGCTATAGAGATAAGAGATCAAAACAAATAGCACCAAAACATACATACTAAACTTGGACGTTGAGGCCATAACTATTAAGAGACAAGATGCAAATGAACCATATACAATAAGTCTACAAAGCCTCTATAAGATGGAAAACCTTAACATAGGTAAGGACAGACCCTGCCTTACTTTGAACTATTATACATTACAAAAATGCATATACTACAGACTCAGTAAAACCCCAAATCAATTTGGAGCTCACCAAATACAACTAAGTTTCTAGTACACCTACACTAGAGGTCTACTAGCTGGAGTACATGTACCTGCACTATGAATTGCAGCATCCCCCCAAAAGTGATATCGGTATAAAATAATATACTGAATATGTAAGGAAATAGCATATGTAAAATGAAAACTCAAATGAAATCAAGTAGTAATATATAAATGTACAGATCATAATAAAAGACCATGTTTGCTATACTTGTGGAACTATGTATATTACATTATTTTCTTTACTCTTCAGTGCTTTATAATTTCTTTTTGGTATGTCATACAAATGAACAACTTATCAGTGGTAAAATAGGATGTAATGACCGATGTCGCCCAAGTTACACCTCTTTTTTAGAGGATAAAGTGATCCTTGTCAAGATTTAAAACCTAACCAAGGTTAGGGTCGAACCCAAGGGAATAGGTAGACTCAACATCAATTCACTCATTAGGAATTCAAGTAGTTAATCAACTCAATTCCCTGAAAGGGGTAAGGTTACAATAATCAATAAGAAAGTAAACTAAACTCACGATCATAAGAGACAATCAATAATAGAGAGCAACTAGGGTATCGTGCTCCCCATGGTTCCCCAAATTAGTATCACTGGATAACCAAATTCTTGTCTAGAATATAGCATACAAGATGGTAAATTAAGTTCACCAAGCCCTTTGGTCAAAGCCGAGAGGCGCATTTCACTATGTGACTTGACCAACCTCCGTAGTGTGCAATACTAACCATTACCTATAAGTCCTAGTCAACCTAACCTTGGTTGATTAGATGAGAACACATCATCTAATCCTGTTAATCAATCTCTTTTACTATTCATTACAACCTTGGTACAGTAAGTAACATTAGGCAAGTTCAATGTTGGCCACCACTAGAAAATATGCAAAACGAAGAGAATTGATTACTACATGCATATACCCATTCAAAGAATTGTAAATTATCTGGGTTTACTAAGTTAGATGTTCATGGTTCCCCCAATTCTAGTTGTTAACTACTCATGCTATGGGTAGATAATGAAATTATGAATTGAGAAAACATAATTAACAACTTACCCAATTGAATAAAAATCAAGCAAATCCAAGAAGAATGAGAACTACAAGCTTCAAAATCAAATTAACCCACAAGTGCTTTCTCACTATCTTCTTGTGACACCCCATAACTCTATGCTCTTATATATCCATGTATAAAGCCTCATTTGGTAAGTTTGGGGTGCATTAGGTTTATGGGAGACTCCTACTACCTAAACAATCTCAAGACTTCCCTAAGAGTTGAGTTATGGGTGATAGTTCTTACAAAGGCCGAACTTAAACTAGCATAACTATTAGCACACTTGGAACTAGATGTTCTATAACATGTCAAATGAAATCCCAATGAGTTATCTTTCTAATGCACTTAGACTCACCTCATTTTGAGCTCGAATGGAGGAGTTATAACCATTTTCGTGAGACCCTCCTGTGCAGATGTCACACGGGCACTTTGACAGACAGTGTGGCCTTGGACGAAGTGTTTCGATTGGTTGGAGTGGGAAAAGATCATTTTCTTATCTATGGCATGAAAATTCCTTTAAGTTAGCTTCGTAATGTGATACACCCAAATTTACAGTCCAAATGAAATAGTAAAGCGGTCGTTGATCAAATATAGTACTCAAGCAGAGTTGAGGTTGATCCCATAGGGAATACGTGAGAATATATTTATTAGCACCAGTTCCAGATGTAATATCTATTCCCAAAACAAAAGTACATAAAGTAAATATGGGGGGTTTGGTTTACAAAACTAATTAACTAAAGAAAACAATAAATGAGTTCAAGAACTACTAGATTTCGATCCATTAATGTGAGGCAAGGATTGTGTTCCCCATGACAGATAAGTGATAGCCGAATCTAGTGGTAAACTCATTCTTGAGTACGTATACAAGATCTAACAAGTTGTGTAATAGTTAATTCACCTCTTAGTCCCTCTTAAATGCCTATCATTCATCACCTTTTGGTCTCAGAATGTCTACGTACTAACCCTTATTGTTTATCCCGGAATACTCTCACCTTTCGGTCTTAAATACTTAGACTAGGTTAAAAACCTTGAATTTCTATCATAGAAATCTTTTCTTAATCAAAACATCCCTTTCAGGCATCCAAAGAATAAAGGCTTACCATAATGCATCGACTCATTAAGGAAGAAATTAAAATGAAGATTACTACGATATATACGCTAGTCAATCCCGAGACTTACCCCCTATTCGCCTATCTTATTGAGTTGTCATGGTTCCCACAACCCTAGTTGTGGGTTTAGGCTAGCATATTCAATTAATAAAGCTCAAAACAATACAAGAAATCCATAATAGAAAGACTTACTATTGAGTAATCCATGAAGCCACAAGCTACAAGCTTGAGTTTGATAAGCAAAATCTTATGAAATCTCCAAGACAATAATATCTTTCAATGTTTTCTACTTGTGGCCATTCAAGACTATCTGAAAAACTAAATAAATTACCTATTTATATATAAAGAAAACCTAATCCTATC
>DF358643.1:57900-70255 GCA_000787875.1 Solanum virginianum
TAACTAAAATAGGAAAAATCCATCGGTATGGATACAGACCACCACACGGCCCGTGTAACGGTAGACAAACCATCAAATGATCCATGTGGCTGCCCTTGATTTCAATTCCCAGCTACATCTTCATGCCATGTTATACGGCCCATGTGGCCATTGATAGTCCATCTAATAGGCCGTCTAACTTGCTTTCAAATTTTCTTTCGCTCAAATTCTTCAAACGCCTCAACGTCATGGACCGTGGTTGGTCACACGGTCCACGACACGCGCTGTCTGGCTTCCCTAAACATATTTGCTAGCTTTTCAATGGTGATGCCTTCATGTCACTTTGACAGTAAGTTGCATGACCTGTATAAATCAAAATGGCCCTTAAGGCATGTCATCTCATGTTACTTTGCCAAAATCTTCCAACCATCGATGGTACCATCTTTATATCGCTTTGACGAGCCTCACAATGACCCATTTGACGTCCTATAGTCCGTGACATGTGTTGTAAGACTTGCCTTCACCAAATAGCCACTCCCATAAACCAAGTGTGAGGCCATGATGGGCCTCACGGTCCGTGTGGATGTACACGGGTCGTGTAGGCCCCCGTGTGCCCACACTTGGGTCCATTTTGGCTTCTTTGTACTCTCTTTTTCCATTCTTTTTCTTTTGTATTCTTATTTCTTCCATGCCTTAGTCTTTTTCCTAAAAAACAACAAAAACAAACATCAAAATAACAAGTTTGTTTGAGAACGCACAACAATTCTTTATTTAAAGTGTTATACAAGTCGTATTTCTATGACTTATCAATACCCTCAACTTAGAATGATTGCTTGTCCTCAAGAAATGAAAACTCTACCAAACAACATATAAGCACAAGTGTTCACTCAGATTAAAGATTGCCCCACAATTTTTTTCCAATGCATATGCACCGCTAACAAGTTCAAGAATGTGCTCACACCCCAAACAAACTCACAAAGATTAAGGCGAACATTATGCATGCAAGGTTAGTCCACATATGATCAGGAATAAAGTGACCCTAGTCAAGTTAGCAATCAATTGATGAAAAAGATAGTTCCCTCACCACAATGAAGTCTCACACCCAACGTAAGTATACAGAGATTGGAATGTAGTCACTCACTCTCAGAAATGACTTCTAATGGACATACATGCCTCAATCATTAACTTGCCCTTATTTTCACCACCTTAACTCTTGAATGGCCTTTTTAGGATCACATTAGGACTTTTTTTGGCTTGTAACATAGTCTCGGGCTCTGGTGAGGTATATTTAGGATTAAAGTGACTAAATGGCCTCTCCCAGATGCTTCAACTCAGCTATTTGCTTCTTGATCACCAACTTTTCTTACCCCTATTTTTCTACTTTCTATAGTACAGGAAGTAATTTCTGTGCTCATTCACTCATTTTTCTTCTTTTTATTTTTTGCTTATTGCTTTGCTTATGGTCATAACCCATTTCTTTTTCTATTTTTATGACTTTATTCATTACCACACTCATTTTTCCGCTCCCCTTGCACTAGCCACCCTCAACTTAAGCCCTTGGCTTGGGTCAAGGTTCACAATATCTTTCTAAAGGACCAAGGCCAACATAAGCCACCCTCACCTTAGGATTTTGCCCTAAGTAGAGGTTTGCAATGTCCTTGGAGAGAGCAGGGCCAAAACAGTGATCAATAAATAGATCGAAGAGGTGAATTTGGGTCATTTCAAAGAAAAGGTCCATTTAGGCCAAAATTTTTGTTCAAAGCTATAATTTCATTTGGTTGGTCAATTTTTCTTGGCTAAGTGACTATTCCACAACAACAGCCTAAGATCCCCTCCTATTCTAGTCATTTAAGGCTTTCACTAGGACTAACCAGGCAAGTTCCATGTCACAAGTGCGTTGATGGAATTATGCAATTAGCTCACACACACACGGCACATCTTTTACACTAGTTGGTACTAACTCACATAGGCATACTTCATTCATTTAAGTACCAACCATACACATATAATACTTGTCAAAATCATGCAAGTTACTCAGGATGAGAATGCAAACACATATATACTTAGTGTTGTTAAAATGGACATCACAAAGATCAACACAAGGACTATCCTGGGCTTCTGTGACACTTATATTTACACAAACAATATGACCTAAACATGCCAGTTCTACAAGGTAATACACTTGAGAGAAAAGAAACATGGCAAGAAAAACTCTCAAGTGGCAGGATGCCCCACTCCCTCCAAAAAGACAATATAGTGTTCTCACTATACCATAACACACTTAAATGAACAGATAGGGGGATAGAAAATACCTGGGATGTCTTAGGCGTCAGCAGTGTCTATGGGACCAGACCCTTTGGGGGTATCCTCATCAGCATATAGAACACCCGATCCAAAGGTGTTAGTGGAGGCTCCTACCCATACAGCCTCTATAGCCAGCCGCTCTCATTTAGCGCGTTCAGCTGCTGCTTAACGTTGGGCCTTGGCGGCCTTGCGCATCATCTGATCTTCCTCCCTCTGGGGTCACTGGGAGGACTTTGTTGTTGACCCTGACATTTACCCTTGTCATTTCTCTGAGGCTACTCCATGGGTAGTGTGGGTGCCTTAGATGGGGCTGGTGAAATACCCTATATCTCATCTAGATCCAACGTTGTGGGTACATTGAATAGGTTCATCCACAACTCTAGAGGCAGGGCAAATAAAGGGGCCTGGCACTGTGCAGTCAACTTAGCAATTTGGGCCTTCACACCATGCATTATCTGTACTAATTCATTCATTTCATCTCCAGTTATACTTCCAAACATGCTGTGGAAGTAGCCCTCTAATGTGCTGACTTGGCTTTGTAGGGTGGCGATTTAGCTCCTAAGGGCAACATCACATTGGTCCACCACTCGCTGTGAATAATACTTGATGACGTGGGGGATCTACTCTACTATCAGATCAATAATGGCCCGTGTCTGCCTCTAGTCTGCCACCAATCTAGCAAAAACTCATAGGGCACATATACATACCCTTGTTGCACTGGAGGAGCTGTACCACTACCCACGGGCTACGTAGACGCCGTATCTAATGGTAGGGCGATGGTGTAGTCCCCAAATGGCAAGGGTTACTATAGAGGTGCGGATGGGAAGTTGGTCGACCCCCCTAGTGAATGTGTTCTGCTCCTCGTGAGTGGGTTTTAGACATCCTTAATCAGAGCAATGTTAGCTACACCCTTGGGGGCTATCTTCTTGTCAAAAAATGCATAGTGGGAACACCAGCTTGTTTGCATAAGGCACGAACCAGGCATGGGAAGGGTAGGCCATCTCTCGCAGATAAAGCTTGGTCCTGCATCTCAAAAGAAATGATTCAGCCCATATTTAGTCTAAATCTAGACAGCAGGCATGCTATAAGCGAAGCATGCGAAGGTTGGAGTGTATTATCATCACTTGTGGTTCTCAGCCTAGACCGTACCACGGACCACCAGAATTTTACAGGAAATGTCAACGATGATTTGGCGATAGGACACTTGGGGTCTGTCACCCAAGTCACCTTCGCCCCCTGAATAATTAATCACTTTGTTATCTATCCTAACAGTTCAACCCTTGATAATGAATCAGACATCCACACCGCATCCATAATCTACACGTTTCTCTCCATAAACTGGGCAGCTAGAGGAGCTTTATAGTCTGGCCCAAATAGGAACTGGTTAATTGTGGTTTTGGTTATATTAACTTATGTACTATGCACCATTACATGTGACCTCAGGGCCCAAGTAATAGCGACTTATCTCTTCACCTTCCTTAATTAGGTCCCCTTCACCGAGTTCAGGAGGTTGGCAGAATAATTGGAATTGAACTCTTCAACAATGACAGGCCCGTAGTACCCTAGTGGTTGGGCCATCCAATAAAACTGATATGAATTAAAGGTATCTCTGATGTTTGAAACTCTATCAAGTTTGTTAGTGATTACTCGAACCTCCAGAAAGACTGGTTGTTGTTTAAACCCCCCGAAACCTTTTGTAAGACTATTGATGCAGATGTGCTTAGCACTTGGGATTGTCCACTGACTCCTCAGAAAGACAATAATTGTTTGGGTTGTTTCTAGGTCTGTCATCCTAGAGACTACATAATGAATGGCCTCGTCATCACTATCCCAAAGTTCAACCTCATTCGCCTGCTCATCAGTCTCATGACCGTCAGCCTCCGGAGAGCACCCCTGCTCGTCCTGGTCTAATGTGCTCTCTTATTCTAGGGCAGCTGCCTCCTTCTCAACTATCGTGGAAGGGGCCCCTCTTAAATTGGGGGGCTCTGTGATGGCCTATTATACAGGCCCACATAGCATGTGGAGAGTAGGGGGGAGACATTGCCTCTATAGCAAATTTTCGATCCACTGGAGGAGTCATCACCTAAGTCACTCCCCGCCTGATTGCTAGATGATATAGTTGGGGAGTCATGGAGGTGGGACACAGGCTTGTCCTTATCACTGCGTCTGACTAAGCTATATCGTGGACCCATGGTACCTGCATATGCAATAAAAGAATACATATTATTAAAAATTATTGCACACGCAGGTTGACGCACTAATGGGTACTCAGGCTTTCCCTATGCCATAAAAGTGACAATAACCCTTAAGAATGGTGTCACCCGATCTATCATAGAGCAAGTGCACTTAAGAACATATATAACATAAAAATTAAAAGCAACCTGTGTAAAATAATGCAGGTGAAATAGGGTGCATGGGACCCGACACGGCCCATGTAGCAAGACACGATCCGTTTAAGGGCCTGTCAGAGGGAACTTGGCCATGAGGAGTAACAGATGGCGCGACATGGACCGTTACATGATTTGTGAGACATGCCAAGTGTTGTGTGAGCGGCCATCCGACCCCCCTTGGACCAATTTTTGGCTTATCGTGCGTACACACCTACTTTCATGTATATTTACCTCACTTAATCATGATTTCATCAACATAATAGCATATATAACATGATTTCCCCAAAATTCATGTCAAAAACCCATAAAAAATCCTTAATTTTCATGGTTTAGACTTTAAGAACTCAACAATGGTCATTTTTACCACTACATGTATGCCCAACATCAACAATGTAAGATATGATGCTTTAAATCTAGAAATAACTAATCTTTGACTAAGATATATATATATATATAATATGCAAGCACCAAAATCAATATTAGAGGAAAGAAAAATTAGGTTCTTACTTAGTACAAAGCAAAGGGGAAGAGGCGTTTCTTCAAAAACTTGATATCTACACTTGGTTTAAGCTACGAATCATGTGATTAACTCACGAATTGCCACATGGTCTGTTTGGACCATCCGTCCAGCCTCACTTAGAGCAAATCACCACTTACCTGAACCATCATTGGGTGAAAATGCGGTGATGGGCTCACAGACGGGTCATGACACTTGTCACGGATCGTTAGGCTCTTTGTGGACTAACACTTGGCGCGTTTTTTCGATTTTCTAGGCAACTTTACCTAATCCTCATGAGCGCACGCCTGACGGCTCTTGTCATAGCCCATCAACCCTCCAGTGCCCCATGTAGATGAGTCGTGCGCTGTCACTTGGGCATTTTTGGTGCGTTTGCACAGTACAAGCTCCATATAGTGGCTCACATGAACTGTTTGGAATGACACAGCTCATGTAAAGGGGCTGTGTGTTGATACTTTGGCAATGTTTTAGCCATTTTGGCCTCAGAACATGCTTTCCACCATGTGCGCATTCGTAAACTCCAAAATAGGACCTATACTCACCTGAATACATAAATCAAAAACAAGAAAATGCATGATAAATAAATTAAAGTTTTTTCTCATAATTATTACAATGCATGGGTTGCCTCCCATGGAGCGCTTGATTTAACATCACAACATGACGTATTGTCTTGACTATTTAGACTTCGCCAAGGACTAAGACCTCTATTTCTAAGGCCTCTTATGTTACACCCACATATTGCTTCATTCTCTACCCATTTACCTTGAACCAATCCCCATTTTCTGCTGCTAACTCAATTGCACCATGGGGAAATACTTGGCTGATTTTGTACGGGCCAGAGCACCTTGAGCTTGAGCTTGCCTGGGAAGAGCCTCAACATAGAGATATGTACAAGTACCTTGTCCCCAATACTAAAACTCTGATGAGTAATATGCTTATCATGTTGGATCTTCATCCTCTCTTTGTACAAGGTTGCACTCATATACTTGGAGGAGAAACTCATCCAACTCATTGAGTTGGTTAAGTCTCAAGTCAGCAGCCTCCTCCCAATTCATGTTGAGCTTTTTTACAGCCTAGAATGCTTTGTGCTCTAACTCCATGGGCAGATAATATGATTTACCAAACACCAACTAATATGGATACATACTAATGGGTATCTTGTAAGCTGTCTTGTAGGCCCAAAGTGCATCGTCTAGCTTCCTTGCTCAATCACTCCGGGTAACATTCACAGACTTGGTCAAGATTTCCTTGATATCTCTATTCTACACTTCAACCTGTCTATTAGTCTGCGGGTGATAAGGTGTAGCAACATTATGCTCTTGTACCCCATATTTTGCTAGCACTATATGGAAAACCTTATTACAGAAGTGAGAACCCCCATCACTAATGATAGTTCATGGTGTCCCAAATCTGGAAAAAATGTTCTGCCTCATAAATTGGACAACACTCTTGTTGTCATTATTTGGTAATGTCACCGCCTCTACCCATTTAGAGATGTAAGCCACCACCACCAGGATGTACTTCATTCCATAAGAACTCACAAATAGGCCCATGAAGTTAATGCCCCAAACATCAAAAATCTCTACCTCAAGAATAGAGGCCATAGAAAACTCTTGGCGCTTGGAGATGTTACCCTGTTGCTGGCAATGATCACATCGAGGCACCAAGTTTTGGTTATCTTTATAGATGGTGGGCCAGTAGTACCCACATTGGAGAATCTTCTTAATTGTTCTGGCGTCACCATGATGACCCCTCACTGCAGATGAGTGACAGGCCTACATTATGCTCAACATCTCTTCCTCTGGAATGCATCGCCTGATTAACCCCTGTGCACATGTTTTGAATAAATACTAGTCATCCCAAAAGTACATGAGCACTTCAAATATAAACGTTTTTCTCTGATGAGGGTTAAGGCCCTCTGGCATAATATCGCTCACCAGAAAGTTAGAAAATCAGCAAACCAAGGAATGAGGTCTATAGAAAATACCAATAACTGCTCATCAAAAAAGGAATCATTGATGTTCAACCAATCCTTCAGTCTTGAATCATCCTTCAATCTGGAAAAGTGGTCTGCTAGTTGGTTTTCAGATCCTTTTATGTCTAGGACCTCGAAGCCAAAGCTTGTAATAGGAGAACCCATTTGATAAACCACGGCTTAGCATCTTTCTTAGCCATAAGGTATCACAAGGCCATATGGCCAGTGTGCACAATTGATTTGGTGCCCAATAAGTATGCCCGGAACTTGTTGAATGCATATAACACAGCCAGTAATTCCTGGTCAGTTACTGTATAGTTCTTTTGAGAATCATTGAGGGTCTTGATAGCATAGTATATGGGGTGGATGATCCTATAGCACTTTTTTCAGAGCATAACACCCACAACAATTCCACTTGCATCACACATTACCTCAAATAGTGCAATCCAGTCAGGTGCAACTACCACAGGTGCGGAATTCAGCTTTTGCTTTAGAGTCTCAAAGGCATCCTTGCAGCTATCATCAAAGTGGAACTTTGCATCCTTCTCTAATAGCTCGCACAAGAGGTATGCAATCTTAGAGAAGTCTTTTATAAATTGGCAATAGAAATTAGCATGCCCAAGGAAACTCCGGACCCCTTTTACAGATATGGGGGGTGGCAGTTTCTCAGTTACCTTGATCTTTGCTTTATCCACTTCTATGCCCTTCTCAGAAATCTTATGGCCAAGTACTATCCTCTATTTTACCATAAAGTAGCACTTCTCCCAATTTAGCACCAAGTTAGCCTCCTCACAACGCTGGAGTGCCCTACTAAGATTCAATAGATATGTATCAAAGGAATCACCCACTATAAAGAAGTCATCCATAAATACCTCGATGGTGTCTTCAACCATATCAGAAAAGACTGATATCATATAACATTAGAAGGTGGTTGGGGTATTGCACAGCCCGAAGGGCATCCTTCTAAAAGAAAACATTCGATATGGGCAAGTGAAGGTAGTCTTCTCCTAATCCTTCATGGCTATGGATATTTAATTATAGCCCGAGTATCCATCCAAGAAGCAGTACCACCCTCTACTTTCTAATTTTTCTAACATCTTGTCCATAAAGGGCATGGGGAACTGGTCCTTCAAGGTCCATTTATTCAGCATTTGGTAATCTATGCACACTCGCCATCCAGTCATGGGTCTCGACGGCACTAGCTCATTTTTGTCATTAGCAACCATGGTCATGCCCTCTTTCTTCGGGACCCACTGCACTAGACTGACCCACTTGCTATCAAAAATGGGGTATATCACCCCAGCATCCACCCACTTGATGATCTCCTTTTTCACAACCTCTTGCATAGGTGGGTTTAGCTTGCGCTGATGCTCAATGTTTGGCACATAGTTGTCCTTTAATTTTATCTTGTGCATGGATATCCTTGAGGGAATCCCTATGATATCTGCAATGATACAACCAATAGCTTGCTTGAACTTTTAAAGGACCCCTATCAATGCCTCTACCTGATTTTCATGAAGATCTGCAGCTACAATCACAGGTTGAGTGTTGTCAGTTCCTAAAAATACATACTTGAGGTATTAGGGTAGCTCCTTGAGCTCCACAGCTGGAGGCTCTTCGATAGATGGTTTAGCAAGTCGTGTAGACCTATTCTGCAGATCTAAGTCCACCATTCTAGGGACAAATGGCCTAGTTTCCCTACTTTACAGCACATTCCCAACGTCGGTGTAGCCACTAATACCATCATCTAGGAAGTTTATCAACACCCTAGCTAGTGTGTCTACACTCATTGTTTCCTCAAGTGGGATCTCAGACAGATAATCATCTTCAATGTCTAAGAAGGACATCACCGCCATCTCATTAGGTCGTTTCATTGCAGCATAGACATTAAACTTTACCTTTTTCATGTTGAGTGTGAATATCAGCTCCCCTCGCTCTATGTCTACTAATGCCCTGCCAGTGGCAAAAAATGGTCTCGCAAGGATGATAGGAACCTTACAATCCACCTGACAGTCTAAAATAACAAAGTCTGCTAGAAAGATGAACCAACCCCATAAACCAAAACATCATATAGAATCCCCATAGGCCGTTTTACCGATCTATCTACCATGAGTGGTCATATTGTGGTAGGTGTGGGGGTTTCTAAGCCCAGCTACCTGTAGACTGTCAGCGACATCCAATTGATGTTGGCACCCAGATCACTGGAGCTCTGGTAAAATCAAATGCTCTAATGGTACACGAGATAGTGAAAGCTCCCAAATCTTTCTTCTTTTCTACGAGAGATCTTGTGGCAATCGCACTACAGTGGTGGAGATTTTTTGTAGCCTTGGTCATTGCTTTCCACTTCTTAGTCACTAAGTCTTTCATAAACTTAGCATAGCTCGGCATTAGCTCAAGTGCTTCTACTAGAGGAATCTTCACTGAAATCTCCTTTAGCATGGACAAGAACTTCTGAAACTTGCCATCTTCATCTTTTTTCTGCAACCTCTGTGGGAATTATGGTGGTGGCTTAGGAATGGCTGGCAGTGGTTGAATCACTGTTGGTGTTATCTTAAGCTCTTTAGTGACCTAGGGTACTGCTGGTGTTACTTTCACTTCCTTACCTAAGTCATCGACATGCTCCTCTATGAGGTTAGGAATCTTGCTTTTTGCTTCCTCCAAACATACATTTATGGGCATAATACAGTCAAAGAGTACCTTATCGCTTCTCGTGGTTACTGCCATACAATGACCATAATTATTTGGGTTCTGAATAGTGTTGCTCAGCAGTGACCCATCTTTTCTCTGGTTTATGGCTGCTGATAATTGACCTATCTGCTACTCTAATTACTTGATTGAGATGGAATGTGAGTTGACCAACTATCAAACATTTGACACCTCTCCTTTTATATCTCGCATCCCTACCTCTGTGGACTCAACCTTAATAAGTATCTTTGCCATCATTTCTTCTAACATTGAGTTTTGGCCACTTTCATTCTGACGCTCATGGTTCCTATAACCATCTCGATTCTACCAGTTTCCTCGACAGTTTTGATCACAACCATAGTTCCAACCTTGATTACCAGTGTTATAGGGCTGGTAGCCCCCTTGGATACTTAAGAAGTTTGCCTCCTCCTCAAAATTGTAGCCTTGTTCATCGTGCCTAGGCATTGTGTCTATAGTTTTTACTTTTTTCTGCTCTTTCTAAGAAATGCTTTGCCAGCAAGTACAAATAGGTCTTTATGTATCCCATGTCTTGATCCTGTTCCTCCTCTTTTTGTCTCTACTCCTCCATCATTTCATAGATGAGCCCTGAACATTCTCTATCTCTAGTGTACCATGCTCTGTTATTCTTGGCTACCTGGTCTAAGATTACCACGATTTCTGGGAAAGTCCTAGACATGTATGACCCCCCATAAGCTGCATCAACAATCAGAATCATCACAAAATTAATAGAGCTGTAGAAGACTTTCTTCAAATACTCATCTGTGAGGAGATGATCGGGACATTACTTGAGCTTCTACCTGAATCTCTTCTAAGTCTTATTTAGTGCTTCTTGTGAGAGCTAATGTCATCTGTGATTTTGAGTTGTGTTGATGCAGGGAAGAATCTCTCCAAGAATACCTCCTTCAACTCTCCCTAAGTGCGGATAGAATCATGTTAAGTTCATTCATCCACTAAGTTGTCACACCAGAAAGAGACAATGGGAATAGCCGCAACCTAATTGCTTGCTGACGACCTTAGAAATCTCAGACGATTGGCATGTTGGCAGGAAATTGAGGATGTACTGATTTGCATCCTCAATTGCTGCTCTGCTTAACAACCTTTTTAACTGTAGCATTTGCAGTATAGTGCTAGTGATAGTGCACTTAATACCCGCGAGTACTGAGGGAAGTACAATCGTCCCAGTGGTCCAAGCACCCTCATCATCATCATTCACATCATGGGGAAGCTTAGGCACTTAGGGTCTCACACCAGGTAGTGGCACCTGTCTAAGTAGTGCTGCCGGTGGTACCTCATTGCCAGAATTTTCACCATCACCCAGACCGTCATTAACCCCACCTGCAGGGTTCACCGCTAATTCTCACTATCTAGCTGCTTCGCATTCTTGGGCATTCATTCTGCACATTGATTTAGTAAGCTTGGGGTCATAGGGAATAAGTGTTTCACCCTTGCTATGGGTGTTTGGCATGCAATGCTGGCTCCCTCCCAAGAAACAAAGAAAAACAAGAAACAAAAGTAAAATTATGGACTAGTATTACAAATTGAAAATAGAAACTAATAGACTACTACTTCGTCGTATTCCCAAATGGTGCCAAAATTTGATACGTCCAAATTTACACTCCAAATGAAATAGTAAAGTAGTCTTTGATCAAATATAAAACTCAACCAGAGTTGAAGTCGATCCCATAGCGAATGCATGAGAATATATCTATTAGCACCGCTTCTAGAAGTAATATCTATTCCCGAAATAAAAGTGTATAAAGTAAATATAGGGGATTTGGTTTTCAAAACTAATTGACTAAAGAAAACAATAAATGAGTGCAAGAACGACTAGATATTGATCAATTTATGTGAGGCTAGGATTGTGTTCCCCATAACAGCAAATGTGATAGCCAAATCTAATGATAAACTCGTTCATAAGTATGTATATAAGATCTAAAAAGTTATATAATGGTTAATTCACCTCTTGGTCCCTCTTAAATGCCTGTCATTCATCACCTTTCGGTCTCAAAATGTCTACGTACTAACCCTTGCTGTTTATTCCAGAATACTCTCACCTTTCGGTCTTGAATACTTAGACTAGGCTAAAAACCATGAATTATCGTCATAAAAATCTTTTCCTAGTCAAAACATCCCTTTTGTCCATGCAAAGAATAAAGCCTTTCCCTAATGCGTCGAATCATCAAGGAAGAAATTAAAATGAAGATTACTATAATATATATGCTAGTCAATCCAAGACTTACCCCCTATTCACCTATCTTATTGATTTGTCATGGTTTCCATAACCTTAGTTATCGATTTAGCCTAGCATATTCAATGAATAAAGCTCACAAAAATACAAGGAATTCATAACAGAAAAACTTACAACTGAATAATCAATGACACCATAAGCAACAAGCTTGAATTTGATAAGCAAAATCCCAAAATCTTGTGAAATCTCCAAGAAAATAATTCCTTTCAATGTTTTCTAGCTCTGGTCATCCATGC
>DF358643.1:80522-125772 GCA_000787875.1 Solanum virginianum
ATACATGAAATATCTGATTTCATGCCCCTTAGAGTTTCATCTTGTGTCTCAGCCTTATTCAACAAGCGATCAAACATCTCCTCAATTTTGGAATTACTTGTACCTGTATCACGGTTATATGGTGGCACAGAAGTACCATTTCTGAAACCCTATCTACTACCCAATCTGTAGGTGGACCCCTGTTCCTATCATAGTAACCACCTCGATTGTCTCTAAAGGTGATATCTCTACCATAGTTTCGACCATGGTTTCCTTGACCTGGGCACCGATAGTCCTACTTGGACCCTTGGGCCTTGGTCTAGAAATGCCCCTGTCTAATTATTCATAAAACAAGCAACCTTGTCATAATATTGCTCCTCATAGATGGGTGCACGTAAAGGTTGGTGAGCTATTGCATTCACTCTCTCTTGGTTTTTCTTGATCACCACATCCATGTTTGTGCAAAGCTGTGCAAGTTATTGCATAATCTCTTCATTAAAATTTTGGCTTGCTCTGAAATCACACTAACAGCACATGAACTCTTCATGAAAGCTCTATCCTACTGTCCCCATGCACAATTAGTCTTGACCACTTATTCCATATGCTCAGCAATCCTTGCAAATAGTTGATATAGAAACATGCCTCCCATGATAGTGTCAGCTCAAGCCTGACTGTTCTCATCAAGGGCACGGTAGAAGATCTCCACCAAGGCATTATCAACTATCTTGTGGACAGGGACACTCCTCAAACATTTAGTTAACCACTTCCAAGTACTGCTTATCGAATCACCAGGAAATTGCTCAAAGTTGTTGATCTAGTCCTTTAATTTGAGCTTCTTCGATCTAGGGAAGTACCTCTCCAAAAAGGCCTTCTGTAAATCTGCCCAACTAGGGATTGAATATTGTAGGAGCTCAGATAGCCATAATGTAGCATTGCCTGTGAGAGACAATAGGAAGATATAAAGTCCCACAGCATCCATAGATAGATTTTGTGTCCC
Source organism: Solanum virginianum (assembly GCA_000787875.1). Classification (NCBI taxonomy): domain Eukaryota; kingdom Viridiplantae; phylum Streptophyta; class Magnoliopsida; order Solanales; family Solanaceae; genus Solanum; species Solanum virginianum. The sequence goes on from DF358643.1 coordinate 81,499, forward strand.
CATCATACTCTTACAAATAAATGCCACATTGTACAAGTGGTTATGTGGATCCTCTGATGGTAAGCCGGCAAATAACCCATGGTTCTGCAACCTCTCAAGTAACCCACTAGAGACTATGAACTTTCTGTTTACCAATAGTGGTGGCAACACAATAGCTCCTGTCATATCCATAGCTATGATTTCTACCGGTAATCATTGTCATTGAAATCCTGAGGCTTTGGAATATTCTCCAAATGAGGTGGGTTCTCAATCCTTTGGTCATCATTATTACCCCGACTCAAAGTTGCATTGGTCGTGTTGTTGGCATTTTCTTGGGCCATTCTTCTTACAATTTGTTGGATCTCTAGATCAAATGGAGTTAAGGGATTGCCTTGACTCCTAGTGTTGGGCATACACTACTAGTACACCATGCAAAGGAACAAAAATAAAAACAAAAGTAAAACAAAAGGAACTAAGTATTAACATTAGAATTATGATTACTAGTGAATTTAACTAAGTCTAGCCATATTTCTCGAAAACGACACCAAAATCTTTGATGTCGCCCAAGTTACACCTCTTTTTTAGAGGATAAAATAGTCATTGTCAAGATATAAAACTTAATAAAGGTTAGGATCAAACCCAAGGGAATATGTAGACTCAACACCAATTCACAATAAACAAATCGAGTTGTTAATCAACTCAATTCTCCAAAGAGGGGGGGTTTGCAATAATTAATAAGAAAGTAAACTAAACTAACGATCGCAAGAGATGTTAATCAACTCAATTCTCCAAAGAGGGGGGGTTTGCAATAATTAATAAGAAAGTAAACTAAACTAACGATCGCAAGAGATGTGTTCCCCATGATTCCCCAACTTAGTATCACTAGATAACCCAATTTTTATCTAGAATATAGCATGTAGGATGGTAATTTAAGTTCACGGAGCCCTTTGGTCAAAGGTGGGAGGCGAATTTCACTATGTGACACCATTACCTATAAGCCCAAATCAACCTCCCCTTGGCTCAGTTCGGTTGATTAGAGGAAAACACATCATCAAATCTTGTTAATCAATTTCTTTTCTTATTCATTACTACCTTGGTCAAGTAAGTAACACTAGGCAAGTTCTAATGTTGGCCACCACTAGAAAATATGCACAACGAAGAGAATTAATTAATACATGTGTATACCCATTCAAAGAATTGTTAAATTATCCAGGTTTATTATGTTAGATCTTTATGGTTCCTACAACCCAAGTTATGGATTTAGCTACTTATGCTATGGGTAGATAAAGAAATTATGAGTTGAGAAAACATAATTAAGCACTTACCCAATTGAGTTGAAATCAAGTAAATCCAAGAAGAATGAGAATCACAAGCTTCAAGATCAAATTAAACCATAAGTGTTTTCTCATTATCTTCTTTCTCAAGTATTGGGTTCTCCAAGTAAAAAACATAAAAGTACTAAATAATGACGTCCTCTTTTGTACAATAACTTAAAAGTACTATTTATAGTAATTTTAATTAACCCCAAAAAATAAAAAAGAATTGGCCGGCGGACTCCACGAAAGCTCTCTATGACACTTTATGTGATTTACCAGTCATAGTGGGGGGTTTTATAATCAGCTTTTATGATCTAGGAATGCTCTGCTATGAATTCACTGCTCTTCCGTATACTTTAATAGCATTACTTTGTCTTTCACTGGAATCTTCACAAAACCCATCTATATGACTCATAGAATGCTCTATGACTCATATAGAGAGTTAGTATAGCTGATCTTCAGATATCATCCTTCACTGGAATTTTTCATGAAACAACCTCTACAACTCGTAAAATGCTCTGCGACTCGTAGAGGGTCTTGGAAATCACCAAAAATCAGAAACTTCTGCAATTTTACCCCAAGTCATAGCCAACCTACTTTCCTGCAAAACTAAGCACAAAAACACATAAAAGTCATAAATGTCACATTAAAAACACATAAATTCCTATGTTTTAAGCATAAAAAGTGTTGTATTTTGACAGCACATCAATGACCCCCAGTTTAGGAGCCTTGCTGTTCAAAAAAGTTGGCCTAAAAATGACCTAAAGTTAGATTCATGAGAGTGACTTATAATCCATAGTTGTACGTATGGCCCGTAGGATTGGTCCTTAAACATGAGATTTCAAGAAGGGGAAAAGTTTCCAAATGTGAGGTAACCCACAGACCAAGTGATAGCCCACTTCCTATCTAGGGTCATATCCTCTGTAAGATCAAGCTTCGCCATATCATGTCTAATCACCTCCCTCTAGTACTTCTTTGGTCTACCTCTACCCCTCTGCGTAGCTTCAAAAATAAACCTCTTGCACCTCCTAACAGGAGCATCAGTACTCCTTCTTTGCATATGTCCAAGCCATCATAGTCTTATGTTACCAGAGGGCCCGTGAAACAAGGTACGACCCATAGAGAGTTTCGTATAATGAGCCCAAGAAAAATAAGAAAAATGGCTAAGTATGGAAGGACTTTACAAGACCAACCACGACCTATAGGTGGTTACATGACCCATAATAAGGCTTCATGGTTTTGGGTAAACCAAAGTCAATTTCAAAGATTTCAGATATGTTTACCAGACAAACGGGACCTATGGCCCATGGGTTGACCTATAGCCCATAAATGGTGTTTCATAGGTTGAATCCAGCAATTTTAATGAGGGGATAGTTTTGTCATTTCCATCCTTCCTATTCATAAACTATGTTATTTTGGGATTGAAAAAGGGTCCTAAATCAGCCTTAAAGCTCTAAGACTCTACACTTTCATTCATTCTTCTAATTCCAAATTTTCTTTTAAGGCTAAAGCTCTCAAGAAAAAGACAAGGCAAGAACTATGGTTTCCAAGAATCTTTCCAAGGCCTTAAGGTTCGATTCTCCCAAGTTTACCAAAGGTATGTGAGTTGATTTGTAGGTATCCTTCTGCTCATAAAGTTCTCTTTTAAGTATTTTACCTTTTCTTTAAGTTTCTTAAGTTATTATGCATGCTTATGATGATTTTATGATATTTATATTATTAAATTCTATTCATGCTATCCTATAACTATTTTACTAAGTATATATACATGTTTGAGTTATTCATATGACTCCATGATGTGTTTTGATAATGATGAAGTGTGGGCATTTTTGATGGTCCTTAAAATGAGAAATTTTCTTATATTTTATGCGATTTAGGATTGTTCCATTTAAAAAGCTTAGCCTACCTAGTTTATAAGTAAATCCTTATATGATTTATGAAGATGATTAGAACATTGAAGAAGAGCTTTAAAGTTAAGTTTGTCAAAGATATAAGCATGTTGACAATTGCCCTAAATATGTTAAGATAGGGCCCTAAGATGAAAGTACAATCCTTACTTGGTGGTTCCTAGGTTTGAGCTACTCTTATGATTCTAAGTTATGTTTTAAAGATTCTGTGAGATGACTTAGCACCGAGTGGACTTCAGATTAACACTTATTATGTTAGTTGAGGCATGACCTCTTAAAGTTAAATCTCAATGTCCCTAACTATGTGCCACCACAGGAGCCATTGTAGTCTACTTTAGTGGATACACATAAACTCATATGTTATGAAAGATGCAATTACGAAGTAACTAGGTTTTTGACATCTACCTTGGCAAGTAGACTCCCCTTCTCCCAATGGAAGGAGTTAAGTTCTTTTCTCAATGAAAGGAGTTTATTGGATCTATCACATGCTCTTATATGTCAATTATGATCTACTCCCACAATTTTATAATTCTATGATATGTTTTCATTATATGTGCTCTCTCGTGCACTAATTCTTATTCATATTGAGTCATATTCATTGTACATATTTAAGCTTACTTGATGTATCTTTCATCTTTTATATGCTTATATGTTATATTTATGAATGATAGCATTAAAATTTCATACATGCATTTCATCTCTCATACATATTACATTTCAATGTACTAATTCATATTTTTCCTGCATGATTTAACCATATCGGGATAGGCACTCCTCCATCTGCTCGTGACTAGTACGTAGTGTTTAAGACTAGCATTGTTATTTATGGTGAGTTATTAGTTTAGGACTCTATCATTATTCCACTCCATCTTGTGTTTATTTTTGGGACAATGTATTTGTAGCCCTTTTTGAGGCATTTACTTTCTATGTTGCATAATTATAGATACTTTTCTACAACAACAACAACATACCCAGTAAAATTCCACAAGTGAGGTCTGGGAGGGTAATGTACGCAGACCTTACCACTACCTCATAGAGGTAGAGAGGCACAACATACCCAGTAAAATTCCACAAGTGAGGTCTGGGAGGGTAATGTACGCAGACCTTACCACTACCTCATAGAGGTAGAGAGGCAGTTTCTTGGGAACCCTCATCTCAAAACTCATAAGCAGAAAGGACTAGATATGACAAAAAGAAAAGGGAAGGGAACACAAAAGGTGACTAGTAATGAATAGCACATAGCAATATGTAAATATGATACAACTAACACATATAAGACAGATAATGAGAACACAGAAAAAGAAAACACGTCTTCCACCTAACCCCTGCATCCACCTAACCCTGCCAATTAGCCTACTACTCTAATTCGTAACCTCCACTTCTTCCTATCTAGGGTCATATCCTCTGTAAGATCAAGCTTCGCCATATCATGTCTAATCACCTCCCTCTAGTACTTCTTTGGTCTACCTCTACCCCTCTGCGTAGCTTCAAAAATAAACCTCTTGCACCTCCTAACAGGAGCATCAGTACTCCTTCTTTGCATATGTCCAAGCCATCATAGTCTTGATTCCCTCATCTTATCGGCCACTGGAGTCACCTCTAGCTTCTCCTGAATGGTCTCATTCCTAACCTTGTCACTCCTAGTGTAACTACATTCATCTTATCGGCCACCGGAGCCACCTCTAGCTTCTCCTGAATGGTCTCATTCCTGACCTTATCACTCCTGGTGTGACCACACATCCATCGCAACATCCTCATCTCTGCGACATACATCTTCTGGACATGTGCCTTTTTGATTGGCCAACATTTCACCCCATATAGTAAAGATGGTCTAACCATCAATATATAGAACTTACCTTTAAGTTTAAGTGGTATCTTTTTATCACACAGTACTCCAGATGCAAGCCTCTATTTAGTCCATTCTGCCCCAATATGATGTGTGACATCATTGTTGATATCGCCATTATTTTGGATGATGGATACTTTTCTAATTGATTGAAATCGACTGCCACCAGTTCTGTCCATCGATGTAGTAGTTGGTATGCTTATAGAAAATGAATGCTAGTTATCAGATTGCTTTTTTTATGTTGCTTCATTTCTTAAATGCCCCAAAGTCCCTTTTCCTTTTTCTTACAAATATTTCTATTAAATGCCTATGAATGCTTAAGATGCTTGAGATGGCTTGGATTAACTACCTTCGAGTATCTCATTCACTGTGTGATAAATAGGCTCCTAGGTTGAGTTATTACAGAGGATGACCCATGCTAGGAATTTTAACCCCAGGGATGTAGTCCTCCTAACTGTACAAATTGGGGTCGACGTATGCTAGGCTCTCGCTCCTAGGCTACCACCTTTATGAACCAAGTGACATCGATCCATGGTACGCTCTTTCCCTTAGGCTGCCACCACATTATATAGATGGTTCCAAGTTATTCTTTAATACTTTGAGATTGTTACTTTAGTGGTCATAATAGTTTTCAAAGCTTCGAAACTATGTACCTACAATATCAAATATGGTAGTAGTCACTTAAGGCAGTATGATAATATAAGAATTAGATGTAACATTGACATATACTTAGGAATTTAAATGATACAATTGACTTCACGGATGAAAGTAGACTCATCATGCTAGTGCTGGGAAGAGTAAAACTATAATTCTACAAATAACAACACTGTCACTACTTGAATAGCACCTGGCAAGCTCACTGGTTAATAGTGACACAAGTGTGAGATTTTATACCAAAGAATATGGAATTAGATAGCCTTACAAACCTTGTTGTTCCACTTTTTTATTACTACAAAGTAATCTCCTTTCTTTTCAAATACTTATCTGCAATCGAGTAGGTGATAAAACTAGTATTTGTATGAAATAAACACATTTAGGAAGTTCACTCAGACCCACAAATAATACTCAGGCAGTAAACCCGTGATTACCAAACTAAAGGTGTTCCTTTAATTTCTTCTCTAATTGTATTTGTTATCATACCCCTTATCATCACATACATAAAATAGCCCCAAAATAGTATAATATAGAAGGAGCAATGTGAACTTATGATATCCAATCATCGCCTCATCAGTTTCTACTAATATTACATTTTAAATTCCAGATTTAACTCATAATTAAAGTTAAAGGGTACTCGCTTCCATGATTGTCCCAATATGTACAAACCACCAAAAAAAACCTTTCCATAAGATTACATCATATAAAAGGGACCACTCCTACCTCATTGGCATATACACAATTTTCTAATTAACTCAAGCAAAAGAGAGAAAGAAAAGTGCAGTAGCTTACCGTACTTGTTGGAAATTCTTGTTCTCTCAACTTATATTCTCCATGGGCTAAACTCTCCTACAATCTTAGCTTGAGATGAGGGATAATATTCAAGAATCCTAAGAGTTTTTATGACTGCTATATGAAGATAGAGGGGGGATGGAGAGAACTTTAGAAATCATATTTTTCTCAAGGGAAAAATGAATAAAAAGGGCTGGTTTCATTCCTTTTTAAAAGGACCTAGTTTGGCCAACTTTATCCTTTATTTTTGCCATAATTTACCAAGTAGGTAATGCACCTACTTGCCCTTTTAACTTGGGCCTTTATGGACCTCAACTTCTTGGGCCTTGGCTGCCCATTCTTCTCGTTTTCCCTTTACTTGAATTGGGCTAGAATTGTCAAGAAGATGATTAGTGACCTTAGGCCATATAAGATGGCCAAACAAGTATTAGTAGGTGGTGCACCTGCTTGGCCCTTTAGGTTGGTCAAGAAGTCTAAATAGGTGATGCACCTACTTGCTTAGTTAAGTCAAACAAGCAACTCATTTATTTTATTTCGTTTTCCAAATTTATAATCCCCATGTTGTATCTTGATACTTCACTATGAACTTTCTACTCGAATAGTACCTTATTACCTTGAATTTAAATGTTTTCATTGAGTTTAACTTGGACTTATATCCGCTGCAACATATGGGGCATCACAACCTTTCAGTCTAATTCAAATTATCACCACTCCTATGAGAAACTTAATCCCTCACATATACAATGAGGGGCTATGTCAAGTGTCATATAAATATGACTAGCATGTAAAAAATACAAGGTATTACAATTCTTATGATATGAAATAATTTATAAGGTTATGATACCTATTTTACAAGTTAAGAAAGTATGATTTTGATGAATTACAAATTATGATGATGTCTATCAATATTACATTATATGAATTTGGTGGGATTTTATTGAACCGAATGAGCTTGAGTGAGGGCCACTATCTCCAAAGGTCCTAATATAAATCTTTTTGACTCATAAGTACGTGTCGACATAGGATTATGATTATGTATCTATAAAATAATATGTTAGTGGATCCATATATGGTACTCACTATGTTGGTGTTGAGCCTATAGTGTGGGGTATAGTCTACTTTGATAAGTAGACTACTCTTTCTCTGGTGTAGAGGCAACATTGGGATTTCATGTAATAGTTTGCATGGTCCAATTCCCACATATGTATGTCTATTAGGTTATGAAGTATTTATAATACTTCTGTACATGAATTTTTTAAAGATGTATTGCTCATTCATATCTTGTCCTTATTCTATGGATATGTATATACATATTGCTAGCATGCTATGAAGTTCCTTTGATGCATTGGATGCCTATATACATAATACATTCCAATGTACTAACGTATACTCTTTGCCTATATTATCTAACTATGTAGGAACGGGTGACAACGTGACACCTTACTTTTGTGGCTAGAGTTGAATATGATACTTGAAGATTTTGATGAGTTCTCATGCTTCAGCAATAAGCCTTGGCTTTCTTATTTTTATGTTTCTATTTTGAGACTTTTATACTTCTTTTATTATCTTGAAGGTTAGCTAGAGGCATGTTCTAATCCCCGGTAAGATCTAGTTAGTAGAGGCATAATTTTTGCTATGTTGTTGTAATTTTCTTTTATTGAAAGATTCTTGACTCCAATGTTTTGACTTACTTTTAGACTATTTTGTAGCTTGCTTATTCATGTAGCTACTTATTACCTTATGTATGCTTATGATATGAACAAGAGGCTTGGATGGGGCGCCTTCGAGTTCCACATTCATTTTGTCATGTCTAGACCCTAGGTTGGGCCTTGACATTTCAATTATTTATGATTATAATGACCCTCAGTTTAAGAGACTTGAGTATAGAAATGTTAGCCTAAAAAATGTACCTGAAATCTGGGTTATGGGGTGACTACGACCCGTAGGTTCCATCCTTGAACATAGAACTTCAAGAAGAGGAAAAGTTTCCAAGTGTGGGGTAACCCACAAACCAAGTAACGTCCCATAAGATACCTTATGACCCATATATGATTTTGTGAGTGGGACCTAAAACATGATGGAAATTTGGAGATTTTTGAAGGATGACCCATGAGTTATCAAATGACCCGTAAAATAGGATATGGCTCATAAATGGTTGTCATAGAATAAGGCCAAGAATAAGGTGAAAATGGATAAGTATGGAAGGACTCTACCAGTCCAACCACGACTTGTGAATGATTATATGGCTCGTAACATATGTACATAGTTTTGAGTCCAGCAAAATCAGTTTTTAAGAAATTTTAGATGTCTTATCAGATAATGGGACTTACGACCGGTGGATTAAATTATGCCCCATAATCGGGGTCTCGTAGGTCGATTCTGTCAGTTTTAATGAGGAGCAGTTTTGCTACTTTTGTCCTTCCTATTCTTAAACTATGTCATTTTGGGGATGGAAAAGAGGCCCTATACCAGTCTCTAAGCCCTAATCCCTTCATTCATTCCCTCATTCTTTACTCTAAAAAATTCTAAGGCTAGAAAGAGGCTTTCAAAGCAAGGTAAGGCAAGGCAAGAACTAGGGTTTTCAAATTTTTTCTTCAATCATATGTGTTTGTTTCTCTCCAGTTAACCCAGGGTATGTGAGTTGATTTATAGGTATCCTTTCACCCATAACATTCCTTGCTAAGTATTTTACCTTTTCTTTAAGTTCCTCAAGTAAATGTGTATGCTTATAATAATTTCATGATATTTATCTTATTAAATGATACTTATGAAGTTCAATTACTATTTTGCTATATATATACACATATTTGACGAATGATGATGATTCCATTATGGTTTTTGATGTGATAAAGGTTGGGTATTTCGATGTTCCCTTATAAAGAGAAATTTCCTTATGACTTATGTGATTTATGATTGTTTCATGATAAAACTAAGCCCACCAAGTTTTCAAGTAAAGTTTTCTATGAATTATGATGATGATTAGGGCATCAATGAAGAGCTTCAAAGTTACGTTTATAAGTATGATGTTAATTTTCCTAAAAAGTGTTTAAGAAAAATTCTTAAGTTTCAAACTACTCTTATTGATTGCTACTTATGATTCTAGAAATATATTTTAAGGATTTCCATGGGAGGACTTAGCACCAAGAGGACTAGATATTGAGACTCATTATGTTGGTTGAGGCATAATCCCTTAAAGCTAAATCTCAATGTCCCTAACTATATGTCACCATAAGAGCCTTATAAGCTAGGTTAGTGGATCCACGTAGGCCTAAATGTTATGAAAGATGCAATTGTAAAGTTACTAAGTTTTGGACATCTACCTTGCCAAGTAGATTTTTCTTTTCCCAATGGAAGGAGTGCATTGCCCTTTTTCCAATGGAAGGAGTTCATTGGATTCCATGTAGTAGCTCACATGGTCCCATTGTTGGTTATGATCCATTCTCACAAGCTTATGACCTCATGTTATATTTTCGTTATATGTTCATTCTTATGTATTGTCACATATTGATCTTAAGCAATATTCCTTGTGTATGCTTAAGTTTACTTTATGTAGCTTTTGTCATATGTATCCCTTATATATTATGTTTAATAATGATGGCATTATAATTTCATCCATGCATTGCATCTCACATAGATAGTACATTTAAACATACTAACGCATATTTTGCCTGTATGATTTAACCATGTAGGGAAAGGCACTCCTCCATCGGATCATGGCTAGTACTCAGCGTTCAAGATTAGTTTTATTATTCATGGTGAGCACTTAATTTGGGATTCCTCCACTTTTTTATCTTTACTTTGCTTAAGACAATGTATTTATAGCTCTTCTGAGGCTTTTATGTTCTATGTTGCACTGTTTTAGAGTTCTTTCTATCTGATAAAGATTTACCGATATTGACATCATCCATTTATGATATGGTTGGTATGAATATGGACAAACAAGTTGATTGTAGTATTTTCATTGCTTTGTTATGTTGCTTTATTGTCAAAATTGGCCCTTAGACCCTTTCCCTTACTTTTTTGCAAAAACGTTTACCTAATACCTATGAATGCTTAAGATGGTTAAGATGGCTTGGGTTAGGTGCCTTCGGGTATCTCATTCATCGTGTGACGATTAGGCCCCTAGGTCAAGTCGTTACAATGACTCATGTCCTCTTATGATTTTCATTATGATTTTTATCATATATTGACCATCTTTATGTTTTACTTATGTGTATTGACTATTCTATCATGCTCAATTTTGTTAGGTCGAATATCATGATTTATGACATATTGCATTACCCAAATACTTAGTACATTCAAAGTATATGCATACTTTCCTTACCTACATTGTATCATAATGTAGGGTTTAACAATCATGCTCTTACTTTTTGTGGCTAGTATCAGATTCTAAGCTAGAAAGTGGTGAGTCCTAATGATTTGAGAACATATTTTGATTTTAGAAGATTTCTTGCTTGTTGATTTTGTTCTATTTTAGACTTTGATTAAGTTAAGACATATCCTAGCAACTCATCTATGATTTAGAAGCTTTCTAAACACCATGTAAATGAGCCTATGTTGTCTTCTTACCTTACTATTCTATGATGGGATTCCTAGACCTTTCTTACTATCCTATGATGAGATTCCTAAACCTTGTTTCTTACTATCCTATGATGAGATTCCTAGACCTTTTTTCTTACTTCCGCATTCTTATGTTTTCTCTACTTGCTTTATGTATTCTCAATGCCAATGTTGTTAGTAGCAATTTTTTCAAAAATTTTAATCATTGTGTCACGTCTAGGGTCTAGTTTGGGTTATGACTAACTCATTGACTCTTGAAAGATTATTATTTCTAATTTTGAAGTTATATGAAAAGGAGATAAAATAATGGATGATACCTTCAAAATTTTAAATTTTCTTTAAAATAATTTTGTTATCAATAACTCGATAATGTTGTGAAAATAGTATAATATTTCTTCTAAAAAAACACACTATGAAGAAAAAATGTCGGTTGAATAAAAAAAGGAAAATGGGGAGGAGCTCAACTTGAACATAGGGAATGGGGGTAAAAGTAGCAGGTGAAGAAGAAGAACGAAAGAAAGAAAGAAAATGGAAGAGGGATATGGTTAAACGCGGGGTTAGGTGAGAGGTGAAGTGGAATTTAAGGTGAATTCAAAATTAAAGTTAAAAAAATTCAAGAAAAAAGTAAGAGAGGAAAAAAAAAGGATAAAGAAAAAACTTAAAATTAAAAAATATAATTTAAATTAAATTAACAATGTCATATTATTAGTGTGTGATAATAGTTGCTTTTGAATATTTAGAACTGGTTGAAAATGATGTAATAATATTAATTTAAAATTATTTAGAAGGATGATAGGATATCTGCATAGTTTAAGTATCTTTTTGAAAATTCAAAACAACTTCAAGTGTCACTTTATGTCTTTTCTCTATATATTACAATGAAAAGTTAGAAAAGGTTGTTGGTGATTGATCACTAGTCTGTATGTTACATTAGTAGATATTATAGTAAGTCTATTACTGGTAAAGCATGTTTGGAAGGATGCCCTACTAATTGAATTTGATGTAAGTATATTATCTGACCTGTTTGGTTGGACAGGTAATTACTTAGTCAGCAAGTTATTGGGTTTAAGTGATAGGGTGTAAGTATACTCTCTAATTCATAGAGACAGGTTGTGAATTGTTGGTAATTACATCCTAGCTATTTGTTTAATTTCTTTCTTTTATCATTACTTTTATATTTTATTTTAATTTATTTTTTATTTTGATTATTTTGAATTCTTTTTGCTTTTATTATTCTAATTTGTTCTAAAACTATATTTTATTTTATAGTATTTATTTCATTTCCTTCTCATTCTCAACTTTTACATAACCATGTGATTCCATGCAACCTTTATTTATTCTATGTTTATTTTTTTTCATTAGCATAATTTTATTAGCATTCTAATTTTTAAATTAAAGTTGAATTTATTGTTGGATAAAGTTATAAATATATATTTTTTTAAAATCATATTTATGTATATTATATTGAAATTTAACATAAGAGTATTGTGTTAATTTTTTATTTTTGAATTTAATACTTATGTTATATTTTTTTTATTGGTTTTTGTAGTATTGACTTGATATTTCACATTATAAGCTATTTAATTTTAGTTAACTAGATAGATGACTTTTTTTAATCAAATACTTTAATGATTTTACTATGACATGATATTTATAATATTTCATAGTTTTGTCAATCATACATTTCATGATGTTCGCATAAAACTTGTATTTTAGTTTTTATAATTAATTCAATTAAAAGCTACTAATTTAAAAAATATATAAATTGATTTTTTATAGTATTAGTTATGAATATATATTTAATAATTAATATATTCTCAAAAGACAATATATATCTTAAATATTTAAATCACTATTATTTATAAATACCCTTATTTAACTAATATAAAATTTTAATTTTAGATAATTCACTTTTGTTTTTAAAATTTTATATAACCTTGTAAATACACTCATGCAACCAAACAACACACTTATAATTACACCGTAACTACATTATCATAGACAACCAGGACAGAATAATTACTAGATTGTGAAATTGCAAGGGTGATTATTACTATTCTATTAATTACACCAATTCTAAGTATCACGTGATTTTCCAAACAGACCCATAGAGTTTGTAATACGTCTCCCAACTATTACACCCTTCTTGTCGACTTCTATTATCTCTATTAGTATTGGGAATAAAGTAGTAATTGTAGATAGCTGGTTATAACTTTGTAGCTTGCATCCTTGATATGCTAAATAGTCAGCTACTTTGTTCCTAGTGTAAAGTGATGGCACACCACTGAATTCTCCAACTCCTTTAATAATTGCCTGCATGAGAGAACAAGTGAATAGTAAATAGGTTGTAGCTTTTCTAGCTAATTTATTACCTCAATTGCATCAGTTTCCACCTCAATTGGTGTGAGGGTTTTTGATACAACCAGTGGCAAAGCCATACACTTGGGGGTGGCAACTAACATCCCTTCATTCAAAATTTATTCTATTTAGTTAGGTAAAAAAAAATTACGTATAAATATTATATATTGATACCTTCTATGTGATTTTATTTCTTTAAATTTTTTCAACTCTTAATTAAAATCTCTGCCATTGGATATAACTGGTTGTAGTCCTTTCCGAAGGGCCATAAGTTCTGTCATAGTAGGGTTTTCCGCATGAATTTTCTTGTCGAAATGAATAATCAGTTCCCATATGTATCTCCAATAATTATAATTCCACCAATATTATGTTGTAGTGGTACTGGTACGAAAAGCACCATCCATTTTGAGTTAGTAATATCTGGGGGTGGAGGTGAGGGTGGGGAGCGAGTAGCTATTAAATTTTGATTTTTTCTTGTCAGGGTGTGTAATGATGTTTTTGGTGAAGTTTCATCATGGTTTGGACATAAGTTTAGGAAAAATATTTGACTTTTTAAAAAAAATATAATTTATATCCATAAATTTTGAAAATTATTAAAAATATTCATAAGTTTGTATTATTATTTTATAAAAAACATATTACGTGAAAAGTTATGACACAAATTTGAAAAAAGAAGGAAAAAGCCAAAAACAAATATCATTGATTTGTATGCAAAAAAACTACAACAACAACAACAACAAGGGGGAGTCCTGTAATACTCGTGGTATTGAGTACAACAACAACAACATACCCAGTAGAATCCCACAAGTGGGGTCTGGGGAAGGTAGGGTGTACGCAGACCTTACCACTACCTCATAGAGGTAGAGAGGTTGTTTCCGGAAAACCCTCATCTCAAAAACCCATTGGCAGAATAAACTAGATATGACCCATACGTATATACGATAAAATTACACAGAAACAACAAATAATTACGACACATGTTATAAAACACTACTACTCCACCCTACTATACCCCCATGACTAGATAACCACCTAACCTTACCATCCAATTAGCCTGCTACTCTAATTCGTGACCTCCGCTTCTTTCTATATAGGGTCATGTACTCAGTGAGATCAAGTTCCGGCATATCCTGTCTGATTATCTCCCCCCAGTACTTCTTCGGTCTACCTTGACCCCTCCGTGTAGCTTCTAAAACCAACCTCTTGCACATCCTAACATGAGTATCGGTACTCCTTCTTTGCACATGTCCAAACCATCGCAGTCTCGCTTTCCTCATCTTATCAGCCATCGGAGCCACCTCTAGCTTTTCCCGAATGGTCTCATTCATAACCTTGTCACTCATGGTGCGACTACACATCCATCTCAACATCCTCATCTCTGTGACATGCATCTTTTGGATATGTACATTTTTGATTGGCCAACACTCTACCTCATATAGCAAAGATGGTCTAACCACTACTCTATAAAACTTACTTTTGAGTTTAGGGGGTATCTTCTTATCGCATAATACTCTAGATGCGAGCCTTTATTTAGTCCATGCTACTCTAATACGATGTGTGACATCATCATCGATATCGCCACTATTCTAGATAATGGACCCCAGATACTTAAAGTTTTCCCTCTTGGGATAGGTTGAGTGGCAAGCTTCACATCCAAGTTTGCTTCGTCTCTCTCAACACTGAATTTGCATTCCAAGTATTCAGTATTGGTCTTGCTCAATTTGAATCCTTTGGACTCCAAGGCATGTCTCCAAGCCTCCAACCTATCATTAACTTTAGTTCGAGTCTCATCAATCAGTACTATGTCATCTGCAAATAACATACACCATGGTACCTCCTCCTGAATAGATCACGTTAGCTCATCCGTCACCAAGGTAAACAAGAAAGGACTCAACACAGATCCTTGATGGAGTCCCATCTCAACAGGAAAGTATTTTGAATCTCCTCCCACCATTCTTACCCGAGTTCTGGCTCCATCGTACATATCCTTAATTGCTCTGATATAAGGCATTGGGATACCTTTTACCTCTAGACACCTCCATAGGACATCCCTTGGGACTTTGTCATATGTCTTTTCAAGATCAATGAACACCATATGAAGGTCCTTCTTTCTTTCCCTATACTTCTCCACTAACCTCCGAACACANATATCACTTGGAATCGCTCCACTAACCTCCGAACAAGATGGATTGCTTCAGTAGTCGATCGCCCCGGTATGAATCCAAACTGGTTCTCCGAGATAGATACTACTCTTTGCACCCTCATCTCCACTACTCTCTCCCAGACATTCATAGTGTGGCTCAGCAACGTGATACCTATATAATTGTTACAGCTTTGAATATCTCATTTATTCTTGTATAATAGAACCATTGTACTCCTCCATTCATCAGGCATCTTGGCAGTCTTCATAGTAGCATTAAACAATCTAGTCAACCACTCTATGCCATCCTTAACCATGTTTTTCCAAAAGTCTACTGGAATCTCATCGGGGCCGATTGCCCTCCCCCTCTTCATCCTACTAATAGCCCGTCTTACCTCCTCCACTCTGAATAGCCTACAATAGCCAAAATCATGATGGTTTTTGGAGTGAGCCAACTTACCCAGGTCAATATCTCTATCTCCTTTTTCATTTAAGAGTTTATGAGAATAAGCTTGCCACCTTAATTTAATGGAAGTGTCATCCACCAACACCTTGCCCTCCTCATCCTAGATGCACTTCACTTGGTCCAAATCGCGAGCTTTCCTCTCTCTTACATTAGGGAGCTTATACAATCTTTTGTCCCCGCCTTTATCACTTAGCTCCTTATAAAGGCGCTCAAACGCTGCTGACTTAGCAATCGTCACCACCATTTTTGCTTCTGACTTAGCCGTCTTATAGATTATCTTCAGCTTTTATCAAACGCTGCTGACTTAGCAATCGTCACCGCCATCTTTGCTTCTGACTTGGTTGTCTTATAGATTACCTTAAGCTTTCACTTTTCATCTTCATCCCTACACTCTAACCACTCTGTATAAGCGACCTTCTTGTCTTTCACTTTGCCCTGAACTTCATCATTCTTCCACCAATCGCCCTGACGGCCACCAAAGGTTCCTCTCGAAACCCCTAGTACCTCGGAAGCTACCTTTCTTATGTAACCAGCAGTCGTGTCCCACATATTGTTCACATTACCTTCACTACTCCACCCCTCCAAGTTTCTCAACTTTTCTTCCATCTAGCGAGAAAAGGCTGGAGTAAGGCCTCCCAATCTAATCCTAGGTTGGGCATACATAACTTTCTTCTTCTTTTCTTTCTTGATCTCCATATCCATCACTAAAAGCCTATGTTAAGTGGAAATATTTTAACTCGAAATAACCTTGCAATTCTTACACAGACTTCTATCGCCTTTTCAAAGAAGTAGATAATCTATCTAAGTCTTAGCTACCACACTACGAAAGGTAATCAAGTGGTTTTTCCTCTTTGGGAAACACGAGTTAGCAATTACTAACTCAAAGGTTTTGGCAAAATCCAAGAGAAACGTCCCACTTCCATTCCTCTCCCCAACACCAAAGCCTTCATGAACATCTTTAAACTCACTAGTAGTTGCCCCGATATGCCCATTAAAGTCACCACTAATGAAGATTTTCTCCGTCGCTAGTTTGCCTCGCACAACCCCATCCAGATCCTCCCAAAAGAGCCTTTTAACCTTTTTATCTAGGCCTACTTGGGGTGCATAAGCACTAACTACGTTCACTACATGTCTACCAACAACGAGTTTGATAAACATCATCCTATCATTGACCCTCCTAACCTCAACCACGTAATCCCTAAGACTCTCGTCGACAAAGATACCTACCCCATTCCTATTCCTAGAACCACCCGAGTACCACAGCTTAAATCCATCCACGTCCCGAGCTTTGGCACCTACCCATCTAGTCTTCTTGACACACGCTATATTAATATGCCTCCTTTTTAAAATATTTTACTAATTCTATGGACTTTCCGGTTAGTGACCCTATATTCCATGATGTTATCCTTAACTTCTTAACATATTTAAAAACTGATAAATCGATAGACCGAACCAACAATACATAAAATCAAACTGAACCGACCGATGCACACCCCTAATAAGATCTTACCCCAACCCTTTACCTCCGACCCCGATCGACGACATGACTCTAGTCCACCATTATCTACTGATGCCACTAAGCTACATACTGATAATCCCTACAAGCAAGTATAGGTCCCAATAAAGAATAATAGTACTATACAGCTATATACAACAAATACATAATAATACAATAAATTTTACAATGAACAAATATAAATGGAGGATTATCTAGCCAATTAAAAAAATAGATATCCAACAATGTACAACAATATATAGCACTACACAACAACAGTATACGATAATATATAGCAAAATCAATAAAAGGCACAATATTCAATAATCAACAATAATCCACTATGCTACAACAGTATGTACGAATATGTAAGTAGGAATGTTCAAGCAATATGCAATAACAAGAGATATCCAGCAATATGTATACAAAAGTACACAATATTCAATAAACAATAAGAAACTCAAACAACAAGATGAGTAAGTAGTCAAGAATCAATTAAGAGCTGAGAAATAATCAACAATCAATAATCAATAATCAATAATCAATAATCAATAATCAATAATCAATAATCAAATATGTTGTCAGTATTGCAGTCGAGAAAGTATTAAACATAGAAGAGTTTGGGGGATATCACTTGGAATCGGAGAAGATCTCGCCGGAACCTATAATTGGAAGTGACTTTGAAGAGTAAGTTTGATAAAAATTGTATAAAAAATAATATATAATGGTATAAATTTTATACAACAAACTAGGACTTAAATTTAGTCTAAAATTATAAATGATAGATGTTTTTATAAGATAAATTTTTTTTGGATAATTTTAAATTTTTAAAAATTCCCAAATACTAGAAATTGGCCCAAATTCTAGTTTTTGTTTTCTAGAACTTGAGATATTGGCCAAGTAATGACAATTTATATGGTCAAACACTACATCCGCATTCACTTTTATTTGTCACTTATTCCTAAAATAGTTTTTATTTTTACTTGTAACTTTTGGCACACATTTGACATATCAAAGAAAAATAAATTTTTTGTGTATTTTATCCTTAGCATTAAATACTATTCTCCAAATCATTTTTCAAAACATAACACCTAACATCAATTAGTGGGGACAGTGTAATAAAATATCTATATCTATGATTATTTTCTTAAAGATTGTGCTAAATCAAATAATAACAAATAAAAATGAACAAGGAGAATAGTTCCTAATTTTTTTTTCAAATAGGTTTGTGGCCAAACTGTGCGTCAATCTTTGATACTCCTATTCCATACTAACTTAATTTGTGAGGTAATGCACATATATTAAGAAAAATATTTAAGTACATAATTTAGGGTGTGTTTGCTATGAAGGAAAATATTTTTCGAAAAATATTTTCTAATTTTTTCATGTTTGGTTGGCTTAAATATTTTAAAATAAATTTTTCAATCAACTCGTTTTCCTCAAATTTAAGAAAACGACTTCTTTCCAAAAACTAAGAAAAATATTTTTCAAAACTCTCCTCTAACATCAAATTACAACATTTTTTCTTACCTTAATACTTCAAATATTTTAAGTGTCTTGTCAAATGAAATATTGAATTTTCCCCTTCTTTAAAACTTAGTCATTTTTTAGTTTAAATTTTAGAAATTCAATTTTTCTTTTATTTTCAAAATTAGTTAAATTCGACAAACATAGCTAGATTTTAAATTCTCTTAGAAAAGTTTAAACTTTTTCTAACTTAGATTTTTTTCAAGGTCTATATCTAAAATTGATTTTTTTCAAAGTTAGTCAAATATTTTAATCGTTGGTCAATCGAAGTTAGCGGTCATTTTTGAGTGATTAATTTCTTCTCAAAAATGTAAATTGAACTCTTACCCATTTTCTCTGATTTTAGGATTTTTTCTGTTGAAGTCTTAAAATTAAAATAGGTTTTCTTAAAAATTAAGTGACGACTCTATCTTTTCAAATAAAATGGTTTTACTTAAATTAATTGAGTATTTAATTGATTTCTCGAAAATAAGTCATTTATTATTAACAAAAAGTATTAATATTTAAAACATTAATGTCAACAAAATCTTACCTGACATAAACTTTATACTTAAATTACATTTAAATGATAAGAACTTTTTAAATATTTAAGAATTTTAAATATAAAATTTTGCATGTTTAAATAATTTTTTAAATAAATTTAAAAATATTTTAATAACAACAATTAAAACTTGAAAAAAGTTAAATATTGTCACGACCCAAGCCTAGGGCCTAGACATGAAATGGCGCATGGGGAACCCGAAGGAACCCCAAGCAAGCCTCTTAACATATCATTACACATCCTTGGTCGTAGAAGAGGTGAAACAACAATAAGAGATTAGATATATGGGCATAGTCCTATAGGGACTAAGGAAAGCCTTTCACAGCATAAAAACATCAAAGCGTCAAAAGAGTTAAAGCTCATAGCATCATTATATAACTTGTCCAACAACATCTCTAAACATAAAACATAGCAGGGGCCGCTCCCCGAGAGACACTCTCGACTTGATGATTCTTCTAATAGGCCTTGACGAACACTACATCCTTATTAATCAATCTTTCTTCCCTTCCATACAATACCAGCTCACTCTTATAATCAATAGCATATGACATAAGAAGAGTCAATACATAGCATAGATCAAGAGAAGTATGTCCTCGGAATTGAGGACTCGCCAACTTGCTTGAATAAATATTACTAGCCACATAGAGGAGGAGGATGACCAAATGGAGCTCTGGTTCCTACATGGTAACATCATGTAGGCATAGAGTATGCATTAGTACGTTTGAATGTACTAAGTATGTGGNGTTCGGTTCCTATATGGGTAACATCATATAGGCATAGAATATGCGTTAGTACGTTTGAATGTACTAAGTATGTGGGATGCAATACAACAAGAGATAAGCAACATAGTGAAAATGCATAATGATAATCAATGGATAGCATAATAGCAATATGACATGTATGATCAATGCTTAAGTAAATCATACTTTGTAAATCATTCATCTTACATAGAACATAATATATATAAATGTGGGAAGAAACCTTAACTGACATAAACTATGTAAGCTAGTCCATGGAGTCCCAATGTCTACCCTACACCGGAAGAGAGGGGGAAGTTACTTGCCAAGGTGAACCTTGTAATGCCTAAGTGGATCCACTAAGCCTTATGTGAACGGGGTACTCGCCTCTAGTTCTTGGACTCGGGTACTCGCCTCAAGCCCGGACTGGAGTACTCACCTCTAGCCTTCATATTTAGGGTACTCACCTCTTAGAGATTTGCGGACTCGCCTCTAATCCCTTCACCTACGGTGGTATGCAGTTTTGGGACTTGGGGACTCGTCTCTAGTCCACTCGGTGCTATATCTAATCCCATATAATATATAAGATAATCATACTTTAAAAACTTGCAATAAACATAGTGACATGGCACGAGTACCTTTCAACATCATTGACTTCAAATGGTGAGCCTAACTTCAAACGTAAGAATGGATCATCAACAACATTACCCTTTCATTAACATCAATATCAAAGACTCACAAGAGGTGTAATTTTTTAGGAAAGGGGATTAATCTAGTCTTACAACATCATCAATATTTTCATGACTTAAACACATCTTTAGAAAGCCCAAAATCATCATGAAGTCCATTGAATCATAAATCAACCAATAGATCATCAAAACTTTAAGAATCCTTAAAAAAGCATTTTATCAAACACTTAACGGGTTGCAATACTAGTATAAAATCATGCAATTCAAGAGTAAAATCATGCATGAAAAATCAATGTAAAACCACCTACAAATAATTGGTAATACCCTCATGCAATATACATCAAAATCCTTAGTCAAATCTCAAGGTAGATCATAGATTCATAGCTCAAAACATGCTTAAACAGTCATACTTTCATGAACCCCCAACATAGTTCATAGTCAAATTCATAATAAGTAAGACACATAAGTAAATTAACTTAGAAACATGCGATTTAGGTAAAAAGGAAGTTTGGGCACCATGGGTGAAAGGACCCAATGGTTAAGCTTCTATTAACTTAGAAACATGCGATTTAGGTAAAAAGGAAGTTTGGGCACCATGGGTGAAAGGACCCAATGGTTGAAACCCACATATCTCAGTTTTAAAATATTCCTTGATGAAGATAGAGATGATAACTTGAAGCTTGAGTGATTTTCTTAAGATTCGAAATGAGATTTGGCACTTGAAGTTTGAGTAAAATATTTGTCTATGTTTGAGAGAGTATTGGGGAATGTCTTGTATGATATGAAGGTGAAATATGACTAAGTATAGGTACTTTTATGCATGGGAAGGCTTAGGCCCAAGACCTAAAGGCCTTAGACCATATAACAAAAACTGGGCAAAAAAGAATAACATAGGAGTGTGTCGCGCCTTGGGCGCGGTTCTTTGTTGGAAATCCCCACTTTGGAATTTTAAATTTTAATACAGTTGCTCTAAAATTGGGGTTAGAACCATTTTCCACTTAATTTTGCTCCCTGAACAAGAATATGAAGTCGAGTTTTTGATATCATGCATGGATTTTGAGATAAATGGAAATTAAGAATTTGAGAAATATGGAGACTACAATTTCGAACACTTTTTAGGGTCGTTTCAATATCTCCCCCTTGGAAACATTCATCCCCCAATATCAAAGAAACGTACATAAAAAAAGTAATCAAGAAAAAATCAGCCACAACAAGAATGCAACAATACATCTAAAACACCACTTTCAAAATCCCAACATAAGTGTCAAAATCATCATGAACTTGTCAACATAAACATGAATGCATGCAAATGAAATAACACTGAAACATAAGACTTGAAATCATAAAAAGAACTCAATTTGTTATCATAAGCTTGAACAGAATGAAAGAAATACGGATATTGCTTCTCCATGCCCGCTCCGGCTCCCCCAGAGACACTCTCGACTTGATAATTCTTCCAAAAGGACTTGACGAACACTACATCCTTATTAATCAACTCTTCCATCCCTTCCATACAATACCTCCAACGAGACATTCTCCAAAGCCAACGTATCCTCCACAACACCCAAAACCTCAAAGAGTTCCATAGCACTAGAGTCACCAACACATCCCCTCAACTTAAAAGCATAAAGAAACGGACGAAACATATCCATATCCATAGGCAATCCCCACTCACATGCAACCTCAAAAATCCTCCTGAACAATCTATAAGGACCCACAAACCATAAACTCAATTCCCTTTCTTGCCAAACCAGACCACACCATACATAGGTGGGACTTCCAAGTGAACCCAATCATCAACACAAGCACACATGGCATACCTTAGTATCTAATGACACCATCTCCCCTTGCGGAGAAAACCCCCACGTCACTACCTCACACCAAAGCCTTCAACTCTAATAAGATGCAAGGTCAAGATTCTTGCTTTGCATTAACCTCATCAACCAAGAAAGAGCTAGAACCACTAGCCACCACTACACCACCATAGCCAACCTCTTCCAACCTAACTTCCAATCTAGCCAACCGATGGACCTCTCTAGTCACCTCAAAGACACCAACATTCCATAACTAGCATCCAACCTCACATCCATCAAGATTCACAACATCACCCTCAAATAATCCACAAGCTCTCCCTCACCCCCGAAAACAAGGAACATATTATCACTAAGGGCCACTACAAACATAATAAGGTACAGATTAAGGACCCTATTCATGAGACCTATAGACATTGTCGGTGCATAAATCAAACCAAAAGACACTACCTCAAATTAAAAATACCAGAAAGAACATCAAAAACCCATCTATCACCAAAACAACTCAATAGAAATGGCATAGGTTCAACACCACTAACTCTTACAAGATGACAAATACAACCCCTAGAGATCAATTGGACCTTAAGTCAAGAAATGGACTTACCCCTGCACTACCACCTTACAATCCCCCACTCAAGGACAGGTTCAGTAGGGAGTTCAAATCTAAATCTACGGGCCCTATAATCAATGGAGACACAAAATGCATGCAACTAATCCAATCCAAGTAAGACATCAACCAATCAAGCCAAATCAAATCTAACAAATCACAAGACAAGAATATATGCAACAAAAACATGGGGCAACCCTTATAGAACATTCTAACAATAATAGACTCACAAAAGGAGGTAGACACCAAGGTCCAAATAACAACTCAAGACACACAAGAAGCCCATTAGCAACAAAAAAGGAATAATGCAAGGAATAATGAAACCCCAATCTATCAAAATCTAAAAACTTCAACTTACCCACAAAGTACCATGCAAAGCCTAGTGACCCCTAGAGGGGTATGGTTGAGAAAGCCGATGACCATCATTATGATATATAGGGAACCACCGACAACGCCTCATCTTATGATCCATTCCACCACATCCAAAACATACACCCAAACCAGCTAAGCAATCTCCCGGGTGGTACCTTCCACACATGCCAAATGGAAGAGGAGCTTGCCCACCAACACCTTCACCTCGATACTTGGGGCTAGCCATGCCCCATCCTTGGCAAACCATTTTGTTTAAAGCATCATCAAACTCTTGACATTGGAAGCTACCACCAAATCAAGCCCTCACGGACCCCTCACTTTTCCTCTTTCTAAGCTTCTCCCCCTCAAGTTGTTAAGAAAAAATCATGAGGTGGGACAAATCCATATCATTTATCAATATAGCAGCATGAAACTCCTCATTCACCAAAAGGGATACACCCATCACAAACTTATTCATCCTTGACCATAGATCGGCAACCAATTATAGAGCATACTTAGAGAGTTTGGTTAAACTTGAGGGCATACTACCTCACACTCATAGACCCTTGCTTCAAATTCATAAAATCCACCATCTTGGCCTCCATATAGCTCAAGAGGAAAGAACCAGTTGAGAAAGACCACCTCAAACTCCGACCAAGGAATAGCACCATCATTTCCCCTTTCCACCTTCCATTGCACAAACCAAATATGAGCTGCAACCTTTTTAGTTGATAAGCTGCCAACTCAGCCTTCTCCTTCGAATTCACCCCCATGATAGACAACACCTTATACACCTCATCGATGAACTCTTGGGGATCCTCATCCACCTTAGACCCATAGAACTACGGTGGGTACATTCTTGTAAATTCCCTTACCCTAGAGGCCAAAGTAGAACCATGAGAAACTTGAGCACCTTGGTTGATTTAAATAGTAACGACATAGGACAACAAGGTAATAGCATTCCAAAACTCAATCTCAGTAGCCCCTCCACCTTGAGGAGCTTGAGAAGCGAGGTACGCTCAGTTGTCCTTCGGGTGTACAAGCTCTTCTTCCTCTTGGGATAGGCATGATCTAGCATAGAAAAGAACAATCATTAGGGGGAACACCTTACCTTGACTCCTATAGCACGACATAGAGTAAGAAGAAGGGAAACATTTCCTAGAACATCTCATAGCCTCTTACTAAAAGTTATGGTACACAAAAAAACCATGAATAAGACTCTAATCAAAGCGGTGTGTTGGATACCGAGGACCATTAATAACCTAGTGCTCTGATACCAAGTTTGTCACAACCCAAGTCAAGAGCCTAGACGTGACACGACGAAGGGAGAACCCGAAAAAACACCAAACAAACCTCTTAACATATCATCCACACATCCTTAATCGCAAAAGTAAGAAGAAACAACAAAGAAAACATAAACAAGCAGAAATCAAAGACTAACGGAGAGAGTGTAACACTTAAAGAAAATAAATGAATCAAGACCTACAAGCATAATCAACATAATCATGACTAAAACACACCTCTAGAAAGCACAAAATCACCAGGAAGCCAACACAAACGATAAAGCTCAACCACATAGATCATCAAAACATATAAAAATTCTTAAAAAGGCATTTTATCAAACACTTGGCGGTTGTGCAATGCTAGTATAAAATCATGCAATTCAAGTGTGATACTATGCAAGAAAAATCAATATAAAATCACCTACCAATACTTGATAATACCCTCATGCAAAATATATCAAAAACCTTCGTCAAATCTCAAGGTAGATTATAGATTCATAGCTCAAAACATGCTTAAACAATCACACTTTCATGAAGCCCAACGTAGTTCATAGTGAAATTCATAATAAGTAAGACCCATAAGTAAATCAACTTAGAAACATGAGATTTAGGTAAAAAGGAAACTTGGGCACCATGGGTGAAAGGACCCAATGGTTGAAACCCACATACCTCAATTTTGGAGAATTACTTGATGAAGATGGAGATGAGAACTTGAAGTTTGAGTGATTTCCTTAAGATTCGGAATGAGATTTGGCGCTTAAATTTTGAGTAAAATATTTGTCTAAGTATTTGAGTGAGTATTGGGGAATGTCTTGTATGATATGAAGGTGAAATATGCTAAGTATAGGTATTTTTATGCATGGGGAGGCTTAACCCAAGACCCAAAGGCCTTGACCGGACAACAACAACTGGGCAAAAAAAATAACATAGGAGTGCGTCGCGCCTTGGGCGCGGTTCTTCTCAGGAAATTGCCCACTTTGGAATTTTAAATTTTGATACGGTTGTTCTAAAATCGGGGTTAGACCCATTATTCACTCAATTTTGCACCCTGAACAAGAATATGAAGTCGAATTTTTGATATCACGCATGGATTTTGAGATATATAGAAATTACGAATTTGGACACTTTCGAGGCACATTTTTGGGCACTTTTTGGGGTCGTTTCAAATATAGTAGATATCAACACATTATAGAAATCATAAAAATCACATAGTTCATAAGTGTCAGCACCAGTTAATAGCAACCAAAAATAGCCACCAAAAATAGCCACACATTAATATTGAAGTTTTGCAAACTTATTAATTATTATATTCTAAAAAACATTAAATTAAATTTTTGAATAATTGAGTGACGACCCTAGTCAACAACAATTCAAGAGAGTACTTATGTTGACGTTGTAGTCTTGTAATCCTATGTTGTGACGATTTATTAACTCGTACACCAATCTATGTTTGTTATTAATATGACCTCTAAAAGTAATTTTAAGTAGTTTAAAAATTATCATGTTTAAATAAATTTAAAATACGTATTTGAATAATTTTTGATATACAATTTGAAAATATCTTGCTAAAAAAGTCAAAACTCAAAATATTTTAAAGTATTGATCTTAATTAATTACATTAAAAACTTTTCTACTGTAACGCAGTTAATAATAGGTCATTTATATTTTATAAACATGCTTATATTTTTTAATTATAAAATTTTTACAGTTACATCCTTCAATAAAGTTATTCCTATTTTTCTAAAAATATTCAAACTTAATAGAATGTAAATCCTAAGTGAATGAAGCAAAGAGTATTTATATAAATATAATATTTTTATTTTAAATAATTTATATTCTTATAGGAAGGCATCCTTTTATTGACAAATTAAATGGACTGAAGTACATGCACTTTTCAAGTAATTAGAAAATGATGTTGTTAATTTTTTCTTACCAAACTTTCTCCTCCTAAACCTTATTTTCTTTTGGAAAATAAATTTTTATGAAATTCAGCTATTAGTTTTTTATGATTAGTCAATTGTTAATTTATTTAATTTTTTATTTTCATAATTTGAGAAAACATTTGAGGTAAATGAAAATTAAAAGAATTGAAAAGTTGAGTAGTAAAACTAAAGAAATGCATATTTTATCAATCATCATCAAACTTTGAATTTATTATATATAAATTATTTTCTTATTTTTTATTGCCTAAAAAATCATTTAATTTTAATTTTTACTACACAAAAATAAATTTTATTCTTTCATCACATAAAAATATTCCATATTTAATTTTTATCACATTAAAAATATTTTTATTTATTTTTAAAAGGTGTGTATGATATTTACTATATATATGAGTACGTTAATAAGGAAAAAAAAGGCACATCATATTTTCTTCAATATTATTTATAATGCTTAAACTTACATAAGAAAATCAAATTAATAAAAGCAAATAAGATATCATATACACCAATAAATTTTATACTTTGAAGTAAAATATTAAGGAATTCTTTAAAAAAAATTATCCCGGATATGTTTGTAGTCATATAAAATTTATTAAAATATAAATTTTATAATATGGTTCAAATTATATTAATTCAAGATATATTAGTCCAAAAAATAAATATTATGGATTAATATAATTGGGTTAATTAATTAAGTCCAATAAGATGTGGATTTAATTAAAAGTTCAAATTCATTTATTTAGGCTACAAAAGTTGACCTATTTTGTTAGGCCCAACATCCTCCCATCCTAGAGACCCACTTGACGCCACGTGTCGGATGGCGTGGCATGCCAAGTCAAACAAAGAAGACAATAGGATCACGCCATGTGTCAAAGATGACATGACATTCTTATCTCAATTAAAGGCCAATAAAAATGTGCCACATGTACAAGTGATGTGTTCCAACCAATCAAATATTGTCATTTCACTTAAAAAGAGACCTATTCTAATGACTTTTCCTGTGTCATGTCACCTTAAATCTGATTAGCCAAAAGAAAGTCTGATTCCATCATGACTCCTCCATTCTACAACTATATATAGAGGTCCTCATAATTCAAAATTGACATCAAGAATTCTAATAAGAAGTCAGAGAGAGCTCGTTGATCAAACACCGCAAAATTCTCTACAAGCAACAAGAATTCAAGAAATCAAGCATTCAAGTTCAAGAATGCATCAAGATCAAGACCACCGAATTCAAGAACAAGCCCAAAAGCCCTTAGATTCAAGTACAAGTCAAGATCGAGTTCAAGAACAAGTTCATATCAAATTCAAGATCAAGATCATCAAATCATTTAATCAAGATCAAGATCACCGAATTCAAGATCAAGCACAAAATCCCTTGAATTCAAATACAAGTAAAGATCAAATCCATCACATTTTCAAGATTCAAGATCAAGCTAAAGAGCCCTTGAATTTATATTTGAAAAGGCGAAACAGAGGATTCATAGAGATTGTAGCTAGAACACACTTCTTGAGATAAAATACAACGATAGTTGCAATATTTTTTTTCCTTGAATATTATTTTTAAAACGCAAATTTTATTGTCATACAAATTCTGTGATGCTCAATGGGACAATCTCCACCTCTTATCTCAACTTTTCAAGCATCAAAGAATACTGAAATGGCTTCCAATAAGACTTCCCAATCAACTTCCTCTAAGGATGTTGATTCCAAGTTCTCCATTGAAGTAGAGGAAATCCTGGGTGTTACTTTTGGAAGTGTTGGAGTTGTTACAAGGAGTAAAACCACTATGCTAGGACAACAAACAGTGTCATCCGCATCAACTCCTGATTTTGGATATTAAACTCCAAAGGAAGCGAGACCCTCTACAAATGCTCTCGAAGGAGGAAGCAGTGTCTCTGAGAAGATCAAAAAGACTTTGGCTCTACTTGAGGTCTCTGGTTCCAAGAACTCTATCGTAAATAAAGACGAAGACTCATCCAATGAATCTTCTCCATATACATTGCGTAATGTAAGCCCTCTGAAGATCAACTGTACAATAATCCATGCTACTCTTCAATGCCTCTAACAGTCATGCAAGCAATGATAACTAATGCTTCATCCACAGAGGAACAATCTGCAAATCTGGCAAAGATAATTAAAGGATTGACCAGGATATGCAACACCAAGAGTCTCGCATCAATAATTTGATGGATAAAGTAGATGGCTTACTAGATGGGGAATCTAGCCATGCACCTGGAAAGTGTATTTAAATTCAAAAGACTGAAAAATCATGTGAAGTAAGTACCGTATATCAAGGAGATGTCGGTTTCTGCCGAAGGGATGATCCCACTTGATCAATTAAAGGAGTTCATCAAAGGTACCATCAAAGACAAGTATGAAGTCTCCGCCAAATCTTCACATATGTATGCCAAGCCTTACACTACGAGGATTAAAAGCCTTAAAATGCTTGTTGGTTATTAACCTTCCAAATTTCAACGTTCGAGGGTAAGGGAAATCTGAAGAAACATGTGGCATACTTTGTGGAAACATGTAATAACACTGGGACCTATGGAGACTATCTTGTCAAGCAGTTCGTTCACTCTTTAAAAGGGTATGTCTTGGACTGGTACACTGATCCTTAACATCATTCCATTAATAGTTGGGAGCAACTGGAGCATGAGTTTCTCAACCGCTTCTATAGCATAAGGCACACTGTGAGCATGGTAGAACTCACAAATATTTGCCAAAGAAAGGATGAACTACTCATCAACTTTGTAAATCAATGGTGGAATACGAGCCTTAATTGCAAAGACAGACTTAGTGAAGCTTCTCGAAACGCCCCAAAAATATGCTTTAGAAATGCCCATAATAGTAATTTCTATATATCTTAAAATTAGTGGATGATATCAAAAATTTAACTTTATATTGTCAATCAGGGGCAAAATTGAGTAGAAAATGGGTATAACTCAGATTTTATAGGACCCGTAGCAAAAAATAATTTTAGCAAATTTTCAATTTCTAGTGGCAATCTGTGCCCTGGCCGCGACTCGCCAGGGGTGCAGATTAGTATTAGACTAGAGTTCACGTCTGGTATGCATCGCCCCAAGGGCGCGAACTAGTGTATTATTTTTCTTGGTTTTTCTATATCAGCGAAGGGCATTGGGGTCATAGCCCCATGCCCACCTATGCGTGAAAACATTTATACTTAGCCATTTTTCAACTCCATACCACTCAAGACCCTCTCAAAAACCTCTCCAAGACTTAATCAAATATCTCATTCAAATTTCAAGGATTTCAAGCCTAATGTTGGAACTCACAAATTCTCTTCAAGCTCATCTCAAGAAAACCCAAGTTTGAGGTATGTGGGTTTCATCCATTGAGCCCTTTTACCCATGGAGCCCAATCTTCTTTTTTATGAAAGTTGCATGTTTTCAAGTTATATTATTCTATGAGTATTTTTTATTATGGATTATGAGTATATATTATGTTGGAGTTTTATGAAATGTTGATTGGTTATGGATGATTATTTATTTCAAGCTAGCATTATGAATAGGTTTTGTCTATTGAGAATATGCATGTTTTGAGGTATGAAACTATGACATGTTATGAGATTTGATGATGGATTTCAAGGTATCCTATATAAGGGTTTTAAAATATGTTGGTGGGTTGATTTACTTTGAGTTTTCTCACATGATTTCATTCTTGAATTGTATGATTGTGAACAAGCACTATATACCCACTAAGTGTTTGATAAATTGTCAAGTCAAGAATTCTCAAGCTATTGATGATCTACTACATGATTTACATGTCAAGTGACTATATGATGATTAAGGGATTTCAATTATGCATTGAATTCATGAAAACTATCTATGATGTTACAAGTATCAAGTTAACCCCTGTTTCAAGGATTTTTACCTCTTGTGAGCCATTCATGTTAAAGCAAGGGTTCATGTATGATTATGATCTACTCTCATGTTTAAATTTAGGCTCATAATTAGAGGTCTAGTATGTATAAGAGCTACTCATGTCATGTTTCCATATTTTTTTTACAAGTTATACAAATTATAATTATTTCAAGTATTCTGTGGGATTAGCATTGATGGATTGGATGTTGGCGTGGAATATCTTCAAGGGTCCATACTCCTTTCATCAAACTATGTGCCAATATAGGATTATGTTATACCCTTCCTATACTGGTGGATCTATTTAGTGTACTTTACCATGAAATCCACCCCGAAAGGGGATGGGTTCCCGTAAGAGGGGTTACTTCTCCGAAATGGGATGGGCTCCCATAAGGTGAAGTATGATTTACCTTGGCAAGTAGACCACCTCTTTACCGATGAGGGGTAATCATTAGGATTCCAAGTTATAGCTTGCTTCGTCTTACTATATATCAGCTAGGGTCTCTTTCCACACATGTGTTATGTTCTATGCAAGTTGAATAATTTGCAAGCATGTTTTACTTCAAGCATTTCCCATGCATGTCATGTTGAGATCTCACTTATCTATTGTTTATTACTATGAACTTTGACTTTATTGGCTTATGCCTTGTTGCATTGCAATCTTGCTATATTGAGACTTCTTTTGTTGAACACTTGTTATTATGAGGGTGAGTCCAGAGAATGTCTTGGCGCCTGGTCCGTTCTATTCCATATTGAGACTTCTTTTGTTGAAAACATGTTATTATGATGGTGAGTCCGGAAAGTGTCTTGGCACCCGCTCCATTCTATGTTAGAAGTGTTGTTGGAATATTATGATGTATTTATGTTATAAGTTTGACTCTTTATGCTTTTATGATTATCAAAGACTTTCCTTAGTTTCGCTTTCCTTTTTATATTATCTCTTGTTGTTGTTTACTTTACTTATGCAATCAAGGATGCGTGATTGATATGCTAAGAGACTTGTTTGGGTCCCTTTGGGTTCCCATTCGCCGTATCACGTCTAGGCTCTAGGTTTGGGTCGTGACACTTCTGCTATATATCCAAGGGATGCACTGGGGGTTTCTCTATATCTTACAACGGATCAACCTAAGTCTTTTGACGATCTAGCTACTCGTTCTCATGACATGGAGTTGAACATGTCTTCTGCAGGAAAAGATATGATGCATGTCCATGATCCTTGAAAAGGAAAGGATAAGGAGGAACCAAAGAAATGGAGCAAAATTTGCTCAAGAATGATAACAAGGAATCCATGAATGTCAACACATCGCCTGTGAAGTTCAGTACAAAGGAAAGCAGGAAGAAATGTGTGGAAAAGACTTTTCAAGGGCGTTCAAATCAAAAGTTAACTTTAAAGGAGATGCAAGAAAAAGAATACCTTTTTCTGGATTCTGATGTTTCTCAAATATTTGATGAATTGGTTGAACTGAAGCTTATCGAGTTATCGAAGATGAAATGGTTCGATGAGGCTGGAAAGACTAATGATACTTGAGCAGCTTATTGGAATTGTGAGTTTTCACTGATGTCCAATTCGCCATATGAAGTTGGTTTTTCAAAGAAGGCCATAGAATCGCATATCGACCAGTTAATGGAGTTTGAGTAAAGAACCTGGTTTGCTCCACCTCATCTTCAGTTTCGACTACAAGATACTTAAGTTTGTTGGATGGAGAGATGTATTGCTTGAAAATCACCATCTTTTCAAACTGCAAGGAATAGAAGAAGTCATTAATGACAAACTTGAGCACAAAACGACAAGAAAATATATACAAACATAATCTTGTCAAGAAAAGCTCTTTGTTATTCTTAAGGCAGGAATGCGTATTCATTCCTTTGCGCGATAAGAATTATCATAAAGTTACATTATTCTTAAGGCAGGAATGAGTATCCATTCCTTTGCGTGATAAGAATTATCATAAAGTTACCTTTCTTAAGGTGGTGGGACACAGATCCGTCCCTTCACACCTCAAGACCATATTCTTGTGATACAATAAATCTCTCCATTATGTGATATCCAAGAAAAAAAAATTCATGGTCCTACAAAAGGATAGAAGAAGAGAAAAAAGGGGAGGGATAACAAGAGAATACACGAAAAAAGAAAGAGAGAAAAGAAATTACCTAGCACGAAAATCTTTTGTCCAATGTCTAGGAGAAAATAGCAGCCTCCACGTCAAATCAATTAATGCCCAAGAATTTTAATCTGGCATATATTTATAGGGCTACTACAATTAGTGTCCAACATGAACTGGATCTATACAATTTGGCTCCAAATAGAATTTGAAAAACATGATTTGTATGGCTAACACTTTTCTAATTCTATTAGAATTAAAATAAAAGTGGTACTTTTTTTTACCACAATCCTTCTCCTAATTGAAAAATAATATTATATTAAAGGCAGTAAAATTCTCCGTGAATAACACGGATCTGCCACGTAATTCTCCAACTTGGGCAAGAGTCACGGAAGCTATTTATACGAAATAAGGTTTGAGGGAAAATGCACCCTAATCCTAGACAAATTTGCACGGGAGTTATCGAAATATTTGGTAAAAAAACGTGCGGCGGCAGAGGGACTCTTCACTTCAACAAGGATATAGAAATTTTATTTTTTTTGAAGTGCATGAATAAATGTACTCTAGTCCATGAAGTGCATGAAATAAATGTATTCTAATCCAAAAACGACAATTGTTGTTTCTGCATGTTATCGACATGCTCACGTGGCAATATTGCATTCTAGTCCAAAAAGGACAATTGAAGTTCCTTCATATGCCCACGTGGCAACATGATACATACATTTGTAAAATTAAAAATATGCTCTCAAGGATATGTATGTCATACAATGTTCAAATAAAAAAAATAATGTGTCCATAACATTTATTGATCCTTTTAAAATAAATAAATTAAGGTTTCAAATTAATACTTCAAGCCTAGTCTTTAAAAAAATATCTCGACAAGACTTAAAGTAGGGGACATTTATAATAATATAAACTTTATTAAAATATAAATTTTATAATTTGATGTAAATTATATTAAGTTCAAGATATATTAGTCCAAAAAATAAATATTATGATTAATATTATTTGATTAATTAATTAAGTCCAATAAGATATGGATTTAATTAAAAGTCCAAATTCATTTATTTGGGATACAAAAGATGACCCATTTTATTAGGTCCAATATCCTCTCATCCTAGAGGCCTATTTGATGCCACATGTCAGATGATGTGGCATGCCAAGTCAAACAAAGAAGACAATAGGATTGTGCCATGTGTCAAAGATGAATGACATTCCTATCTCAATTAAAGGCCAATAAAAATGTGTCACATGTACAAATGATGTATTCCAACCAATCAAATATCATCATGTCACTTAAAAAGAGACCTATTCTAATCACTTTTCCTGTGCCATGTCACCTTAAATCTGATTAACCTGAAGAAAGTCTAATTCCATCATGACTCCTCCATTCCACAACTATATATAGTGGTCCTCATAATTCAGAATTGATATCAAGAATTCTAACAAGAAGCCAGAGAGAGCTCGTGGATCAAATGCCGCAAATTTCTCTACAAGCAACAAGAATTCAAGAAATCAAGCATTCAAGTTCAAGAACACATCAAGATCAAGACCACCGGATTCAAGAACAAGCCCAAAAGCCCTTGGATAGCATTCAGAATTGATATCAAGAATTCTAACAAGAAGCCAGAGAGAGCTCGTGGATCAAATGCCGCAAATTTCTCTACAAGCAACAAGAATTCAAGAAATCAAGCATTCAAGTTCAAGAACACATCAAGATCAAGACCACCGGATTCAAGAACAAGCCCAAAAGCCCTTGGATTCAAGTACAAGTCAAGATCGAGTTCAAGAACAAGTTCATCTCTGGTTCAAGTTCAAGATCATCAAATCGTTTAATCAAGATCAAGACCACCGAATTCAAGATCAAGCCTAAAACCCTTGAATTCAAATACAAGTCAAGATCAAATCTATTACATTTTTCAAGATTCAAGATCAAGCTAACGAGTCCTTGAATTTATATTTGAAAAGACGAATCGGATGATTCATAGAGATCGTAGAACTCACTCCTTGAAATAAAATACAGCGATTATTGCAATATTTTTTGTTCCTTGAATATTATTTTTTTCAATGCGAATTTTATTATCATACAATTGTTTTTGTTCATTTTACCTAACCCCTACTGCAAAAATAGATGGTTCCATTTACTTTGTCATTTTCTCAAATTAAGGGAGTTTATTATCATTTCAAATATACAATTTTATGTTAAATAACTAAACAAAGCAATGGTAATAGTCAACCCTAAAATTCCAAAGCATCCATATTTTGGCTATAAAATATAAGACTCATGAAAATTTTATTTTTAGTTGATTTAGTCAAAGTTGAATAATTTTTATGTGATAAAAAATAAAATTAAATAGAACTTTGTATGATAAATTTTAATTTTAAATGACTTTTAGGCTTTTAAAAAAGATTTTTGTGTAAATAATCTTAGAATAGGTTTACTCTTTATATAATAATAACATTAAAATATTTATGTGATAGATTTAAAATTGAACTACCTCTCTTGAATTATATCTAAAAATATTTTTAAAAAATATGATTTATATATTTAATAGAATTAGTTTTAAAATGTGATGAAAAAATTAAAAAAGAAAAGAAAAAGAATAAAGAGAGAAGGATGGATTGGGAGAACTAAATAATGGATCTCACATTATAAAGTTAATTAAATAATTGCTTCATCCAATTAATGATAATTTTAACTCCTTAGCATTTAAAATTGTATTTCACTTACTTTTACGGTTGTTTGGTGTGAAAGATTAATGGATTTAATCTCGAGATAAAAATATAGTGAGCCTTAAATTAATGTTTAGTTGACAAATTTGAAATAATTTCCAGAATTAATAAATAGTATCACAATAAGTTATCCCTCTTCTTGGAGGTATAATAACCCCAGGATTACTTATCTTTGGATAAAAAAATATTAATGACAAAACTACCCTTTAAAACTTTTTTTTAATCTCATTTTGAATAGTAAAGATTTAATTTTATTTTTAGAAGGAAAGGTTAGTATAGTCTTTTTAACTTTTGTGGCCAATTTTTGGGCCAAATTTTTGTGCTCATTTAGCATTACTCCTTTTCATTATTACTCTTTTGTGAAATCATAAATATAACTATGTAAATAGTGTAATTTATCTTCTAAAACATATAAAACTTTATTAAATGAAAAGACAAATATAAAAAAAATAATTCAAACATCCATCTGAACTTTGAACAATTTTCAATTATTTTGAATAATGAAAAAAGAGTCAAAGATTAAGTTAATACTTCTTTCGCCCAACAATAGTTATATACTATATTAAAAATATATGTCTCAATAATATTTATCCATTTTATAAAATCAAGTAACAATTTTACACTTAATTTTTAATTTAACTTTTATTATTAATCAGAATCATTTTTATATTATATTTTTTAAGACATTATATTTATTATCTTTAAAAGATAATTTGATAAAATTATTTATATCATTTATTATTTTTTAATTTTTATATCAAACTAAATAGTGAATAACTATTATTAGATTCTGGGATAGAGAAAGTACTATCGCTATGATTAAATCAAATTTTTTTGAAAGAAGAGCGAAACAAACTGGCTATATACTAACCAATCTGGTGTGAAGCCAATTCCTAGTTACACAAAATGACAACTCCCCTCTCTCTATTGACCGACTGAAAAGTCCCTGTTGAGAATAAAAATGTGGCTTCTATAAAATTATCTAAAAAGTAAAAGTGAAAACGTCACCATAAAAACTATTCGAGCAAAGAGTAAACACAAAACTCAAAATACTTTAAAATATTAATCTTAATTAATTACACTAAAATTTTTATACTATAACTCAGTTAATAATAAGTCCTTTATATTTTATAAACATACTTATATTTTTTAATTATAAAAATTTTATATTTCCATCTTTCAGTAATGTTGTTCCTATTTTTCTAAAAACATTCAAACTTAATAGAATGAAAATCCTAAGTAAATGAAGCAAAGTGTATTTATATAAATATAATATTTTTATTTAAATAATTTATATTCTTATACGAAGGCATCTTTTTATTGTCAAATTAAATAGACTGAAGTACTTCTCACTTTTCAAGTAATTAAAAGATTTTGTTGTTAATTTTTCCTTACCAACTTTTCTCTTCCTAAACTTTATTTTTGGAAAAATAAAATTATTATGAAATTCAGCTAGTATTTTTTTTTAATAATTAGTCAATTCTTAATTTATTTAATTTTTTGTTTTCATAATTTGAGAAAACATTTGAGGTAAATGAAAATTAAAAAGAATTGAAAAGTTGAATAGTAAAACTAAAGAAATGGATATTTTATCAACTATCATCAAACTTTCAATTTATTACGCATAAAATTATTTTCTTATTTTTTGTTATATAAAAAAATTATTTAACTTTTAAAATTTATTACACAAAAATAAATTTTATTCTTTCATCACATTAAAGTATTCCATATTTAATTTTTATCAAATTAAAAAAATATTTTTATTTATTTTTAAAAGGTGTGTATGAAATTTACTATATAAATGAGTACGTTAATAAGGACAAAAAAAATAGCCACATCATATTTTCTTCAATATTATTTATAGTGCTTAAAATTACATAGGAAAAATCAAATTAATAAAAGCAAATATGATATCATATACACCAATAAATTTTATACTTTGAAGTAAAATATTAAGAAATTCTTTAATATATTATCTTGGATATGTTTGCTTGCTCATTATACCTAACCCCTACTATAAACATAGATGTTTCAATTTCGTTGGTCATTTCTCAAATTAGGAGAGTTTATTACCATTTCTAATAATACTATTTAATGTTAAATAACTAAACAAAGCAATAGTAATAGTTAAACCTAAAATTCCAAAGCATCATTAACAAGAAATGAATGGAATAGTTACCTATTTTGGAACGCTATACCATATTTTGGCTATAAAATATAAGATTCATGAGAAATTTATTTTTAGTTAATTTAGTCAAAGTTGAATAATTTTTATGTGATAAAAAATAAAATTAACTAGAAATTTGTATGATAAATTTTAATTTTTAAATGACTTTTAGGCTTCTAAAAAAAGTTTTTTGTGTAATAATCTTATAATAGGTTTACTCTTTATATAATAATAATAACATTAAAATATTTACGTGATAGATTTAAAATTGAATTACCTCTCTTGAATTATATCTAAAAATATTTAAAAAAACATGATTTATATATTTAATAGCATTAGTTTTAAAATGTGATGAAAAAAAGAAAAAAAGAAAAGAAAAAGACTAAAGAAAAAAAGGATGGATTGGGAGAACTAAATAATGGATCTCACATTATAAAGTTAATTAAATAATTGCTTCATCCCATTAATGATAATTTTAACACCTTAACATTTAAAATTGTGTTTCACTTATTTTTATGGATCATTTGATGTGAATGATTAATGAATTTAATTTCAAGATAAAAATATAGTGGATTTAAATTGATGTTTGTTTGACAAACTCGAAATAACTTATCACGGGACTAATAAATAATACCGAGATAAGTTATTCTTTTCTTGGAGGTATAATAATTTCAAAATAAAAAGTATTAATGACAAAGGTACCCTTTTAAATTTTTTTTTTTAAATCTCATTTTGAACAGTAAAGATTTAATTTTATTTTTAGAAGGAAAGGTTAGTATAGTCTTTTTAACTTTTGTGGCCATTTTTTGGGCCAAATTTTTGTGGTTATTTAGCATTATTCCTTTTTAGCGTTACTCTTTGTGAAATCATAAATATAACTATGAAAATAATATAATTTATCTTCTAGAAAATATAAAAATTCATTAAATAAAAAGATAAATATAAAAAAATTTTTAAACATTCATCTGAACTTTGAACAATTTTCAATTATTTTGAACAGTGAAAAAAGAGTCAAAGATTAAGTTAATACTCCTTTCGCCAACAATAGTTATACACTATACTAAAAATAGATATCTAATAATACTTGTCTACTTTATGAAATCAAGTGATAATTTTACATTTAGTTTTTAATTTAACTTTTATTATTAATCATAGTCATTTTTCTATTATATTTTTTAAAATATTATATTCATTATATTTAAAAAGTAATTTAATAAAATTATTTTTATCACTTATTATTTTTTTAATTCTTGTGTCAAGCTAAATGGTGAACAACTATTATTGGATTAAGGGGGAAGTAGTATCGCTATGATTAAATTGACAAGACTGGACGACAGACTGGAAAGTCTTGGGAAGTTCAACCATCAGGATCTTAGTTATTTAATTGCCAAACTTGCAATTGAAAATTAAACCATGGCTTCCATAAATTTATCCAAAAAACAAAAGTCGAAATGTGACGATTCAGACACAGAGTGGAGGCCTTCTATTGAGAGTGATGATTCTGATAACCACCCAACAAAAAAGCAGAAAATGGAAAATGTGGGCTTTCAGAGAGTATGGAGCAAAGAGGAGGAGATAGCTATTCTTGAAGCCTATCTCAACTATCCCTCCAGACCTTCAACAGATTATGATTCATTCCTTAATTTTGTCAAGGGCAGATTGCAAGAAAAGACGACGAAAACTCAGTTACAACACAAGCTGACTAGGTTGAGAAAGAAATACAAGAGAAACGTTGAGAAAAGGAGCTTTTTGAAACCTCATGAGGAGAAGTTATTCAAACTGTCCAAGAGAATTTGGGGAGAACAGGTGAAGGCTAAGGCTAAGGCTAAGGTTGAGGGTTCAGATTTGGTTCTACGTGAAGGTAGTGCTGCTGACTTAGAGGATTGGTTCAGAAGAAATCCAGGTCAGTTAATCAGCGACAAGGACAGGGAAGAAATGCTGGAGAAGTTGCAAAGCGTAAAGATTGGTAAAGCTCGCCAGTATTTGTCGGAGATACAAGTGATGGAGGAACAGGCAAAGCTAGCAATCCATGCTCTCCAAGCCACTCTCACATGATTTAACTTCTTGCTTGCTTGCTTTTGTGTTTATTTTCCGCTGCTACTGCTATATTTTGCTATAAGTGCTGCTTAGCTTTTTGGTGCTCCTCTATTACACTACTTGTTCAATGTTATGACTCCATCTAATTTTCTCATCTTTTTCTGTGTGTGTGATGTTAAAGGTAAATGTCTATCTTTACAAATCTACTAGTATGTTACATCCCTGAAATATAGCTATAGTGAACCATCGTGAGAGACTAGAGGAAGAACACAAGAAAAGATCATTTCCCCTGTCTTTTGTCGAGTTGAATGATGATAATATCTCTCGTGCAAGCTCTAGGTCTCTGTTGTTGAGCTAACCTCAATATGAATTAATTTTTGGACCCAACTCTCTAATGATTCCATATTGTATTGAAATGGATAATTGGAATTGCATGTACAAATATAAGAGTTTATCATTACAATTACTCCAAACTAGTAACTAAGAAGTGAACTAGCAGGGTCTACCTCATTGACTATACATGTTGCTTGTATCGCTTGAGCAAAAGTGAAAGCAGGAGGAGACTTACCTTTCCCTTGCATTTCATAGAATACATTTGGAGCAATTTTTGGACAACATAATTTTCAACGTGTTATTTGTGCCTTCCTTTTTGTTATTCTTGTCTGCAGCTCGCTTTCGACAAAACCAGCAGCTGCACAAGTAGCATGCTTCTTGTAGCATGCTCATAATCTCCATCTGCTCGCAGATTGCAACAATTATTTTGTCAATATGCTCAATAGTCGAGGCCTTCTGCATGACTTCCCTTGAAGCTGTTATAACTCCCAATAATAGTGTCTCATGGTGTTTGCACTGTCTAACAGTAACATTTGATCACAATAGGCAAATGGAAATTTTCGAGTTGGTCAACTTGTTGCTAATAGAGCATTTGTTTGCGTAATTATGGTATTGTTGCTCTTTTGTTTTGTTCACCAATAAAATCTTTTGCTTTTCAACCTCAGGAGCAATCTTTTCACATAAAATTGCCTTTTTCTCAAGCACCTCAAGCGTCATTCCATCTTGGATCCAATAGTGGTCAAACTTGTGAATTGGAAATTTGAGACTAAATTGCTTGAACCAAGCAGGTTTCATGCTAATCTTGTCATCAGAAAAGATGTGGCCGCTCCTTTTTAAAATGGTTGTAACTGGGTATGTATTACATTAACCCACAAAAGAGTCGAATATAAACCTCAAAGATGATCCATAAAACTACTATTGAGCAGTTGTCAACCCATTAACAATTGAATGACCACTAGACAAACGAAGCCACTGGTTAATACCAGTAGGTGGAGCTGGTCCAAAAATACTACCGTCCCATTTCTCAGTTTGAGGGCCATCATTAAGAACATGACAGATAGAGCTTATACCAGACTTCATGTTTACACCAACTCTCTGATTTATATCATTGCTACAGGACCATTCGCGTTTCCCCAAGCGTCCAAATACTGTTTCTGCGCATTGGGATTTTACTGGGTATGTTATTGTTGTTGTTAGTTTTTCATAACAGCATGCAATAGTTGGTCAACAAAGAAGACGATAAGCCCAGGCCAATGGTCTCTTCGTTACCACCTCTTGTTATATTGATCTTGATATTAGATTTATGCCATAAATAAAATAGAAATACCGGAAGAAGTCATATCCATCAATATGCTTCTCTAATGCATCGGGCGAGACAACCCGGCAACATGGTTAGAAGATATGCAAAGAGATTCTATATGTGTAACACTCCTATCTTTACACGTCACGGAGGAAATTGGTAACATCATGTGTGACATATACAGTGGGATTAAATGGGAGTTCTAAGCATTTGTCCTTATGGAGCAATGTGGTTGTATCCATAATCATAATGTCACTCCCAAATTCAGTGTACGGTCTGGTTGAGTCAAGATTGAAAGTGTATGCATATTTATACCTGACCGACATATCAACAAACACCTTGTGTGTAGTGGTCATCACATACATTTGAAGCATCATCAACACTCAGAAGCGGAAAGCCATTTGAATAACCGAAAAGCAGAACCCAGATGACTGAATACACATCGGTATTTACCTTATCAAAGCAAGCCCAGAAAACCTGCCAAGTGTCAAACCAATTGCAAATGTGGAAGTGAACCAGTAGTTGTATGAGGGCCAGGAAATGCTGCAAAAGTATCCCTCTTCGTCACTATATCGAACACTTTGCAGTTAAAGACCACGTCAAGCTTATGCCCGTAGCCTTTAACTGGAAGAGTCGGTTCTTGAGACCGACAAAGGATAAAATTCTAGCTCCAGTGTCGATAGAAGCAATGAACAAATGTCATATGCTTTTAGATATAATATTTATTTATTTATCTAATTCAATAAAGTGTTACATTAAATAAATTAATTTGTTATACATGTATTCTAAACTTATATAATAAATAATTTAGTGTATAGAGCTTAAACTTATTGAAAAAATTCAAATTATTGTTTTATTGATATCCAATTTTTATCCTTCATAGTATAAATTAATCACCACCTTTTAATTTTAATTTGTATTATTTGTCGTGTAGTTAAATTAATCAAATTGAATTCAATTTAATTACATTTAATTGGCTGAAATTGCAATTGAAATAGCCAAATTTTAAATCAAGGCCTTTTACCCTTATAACCCATTTTCAGCATTCATAATGGACCAAATTCGGCCCAGTTAATTCAAAGTACCCGACCCATTTCCCACATTAGCAGCATACGCACACCAACATATACAACTACATACATATATTCCCTATTCGTACACCACACGCGCCCTATTCCCTTCTCTCTTCTTCTTTCCCTTTTTCCTTCATGTCCCCCTCACGCTCCCTATCTTCTTCTCCATCAGAACCAAAATTCCCCAACAACCCAGATCCCATCCAACGTTTCCCCTCAAACAACCCGGACGTACGTGGCTCCCTACCCTCATTCCCAGTACGATTTTGTTGAGGAGAATCAGCCACGCGTGGTCATCCCCTCGTCCCCCATGTCCTTGGCCTCAATCGATGGCTGAAATGAACAATCCGTTGGATCGACCTAACAGATTTGGATTCTCATTATCTTGTTTTCGAAATCCAAATTGAAAAATCCTATTTTCAGCTCTAAATCCCGATTTTACCCATTATTTTTTCCTCCCGTTTTGCCCTAATTTTGGGGCCATATATTCTCTCATCCATCATCACTTGGGGCGGTCGTTCTACATCTAGAAATACCCTAAAAAGATTTTCATCGTCAATTTTTCAGGGCAGCCATCATTACCCTCAAAAAGCCTTCTTCTCGTTAAGATCAATTTCTAAGGTTTCCAATTAATTTCGGAGATTTTCTTTGAAATTAGAAGCCATTCGGAGTCAAGGAAGGTGTAGACAAAGCTCTCTGGTGGTAGAAAGTCTTCTCCAAACTCGTCGTCCCAGGTCGCTGCTCTCCAAAAGGTAATGCCTCTATTTTTGTTTTCTCGTTTTTATCTCTTGAACAATGTGTGTGTGTTGTCTGATCTTGTGCTAATAATCGTGATTTTTAAATCTTTTTGTTGTTGGTTTGTTCGAATAAAGAGTTGAATGATAGATTACACCGATATATCCTTGATCCGTTGAGCATTTCTTGTTGATGTTGTTGTTGTATTACAGTGTCACGTTTTACACACATCTCTGCTTGTTCTATTTCCCTATTCATGTAGTCGTCTTCTTAATGAATGTCGAATTAATATCAAATGTAGCTTTAGCCGTCGTAGTCTGGATGACATTACAGAATTTTGTTTCAACCCAAATCTAGTCTTTAAAATTAATTATTTCAGCTCATTGTGCTTTTTGTTTCTAGTTTTGGAACTAGTCGTTAATGGCTTCGTTCCTCCTCGTCTATTCTTGAATTTCTTATTGCGTTCTTTAACTTTACATATTGCATAACCATGTTGTGTTTGCTGACCCAGTCTTCCAGTTCGCTCTCCATTTGTTCAATTGCATTACTGTTTTGAGCTAGGGGTTGTTGTCGTCAAATGGTCATTTGATCTTCGCTTTCTTTTCCTCTATAATCAAATGGAAAAACGTGCTTCTATTAATAGAGAAACAACTTTTGATGACTTAAAGATAGAAGTTGAAAAACTGAAACAAGAGATTAAATCTCTTAAACAAAATCAGGTTTTGACTAATCATCGACTTTCGCAATTAGAAGATACCACTACTTTTGCTAAAAAACCTTATGATAAGGGAAAAGGTATTGCTATTGATAATACTGAGTTGGCTCATAACCTTGATAAACAAAATGACTCTTTTCTTGGCCTTATGCAAGT
This sequence comes from Solanum virginianum, assembly GCA_000787875.1. NCBI lineage: Eukaryota > Viridiplantae > Streptophyta > Magnoliopsida > Solanales > Solanaceae > Solanum > Solanum virginianum. The sequence goes on from DF358643.1 coordinate 125,736, forward strand.
TATTACTGCTCACAGATGGTACATTAAATGTACAATT